>ML208317.1:79442-106604 GCA_004369065.1 Pluteus cervinus | reverse complement strand
CCAGTTGGCCAGCGTGAAACGACTGTTTAGATAGAGTACTCAACTTAGTACCCCGAGAACGCCAAATTGTAATACTGAGTCGTTTACTTTGACGATAAGCCCTCGGCCTCATCTGCTGTGTATACGTAATGTGAGCCACATTCCTTTCAGATTCTCGGCCTTCCTCTCGTCAACATCGTTCTGGTTGCTAACAGTCGTCAAAACCTGCTGTCATTCGCTCGTTCTAGTAATCGGTTATCGGAAAAGACCATCTTTGTTCTTCTATGAAAACCTTTTACAAGGTGATGTGTGACATGCTAGACTGACAAGTCCGCGCGTTAGACTCGGCTAATGTGGTCATTGTGCTGTCCTGACTGTGATCCAGTACAACGTGGTCTAGATTCCAAAGATTGGCGTTCAACCCTTGATGCATAATTACCCACTTCAATCGTTGGTAATCCCTATATGCTCGCAGTGCACTTGTATTCTAATTGTCAGCCCATCCATAGCAACCGCGTTATGTCGCTTGTATTCGTTGCTAAAGTTCTCTTATTTCTGTGCAGCATAGAGACAGGATATCGCCCATCTGCCAGTGGCGTATTGTTCAACACAAGCGGATCAGAGGTTGACTGGTCACGGTGTACTGTACGTATATATAGGTCAGCTAGAAAGCGATTGACTTCATTCTTATCGCCTCATACTTGTCATGACTATTGGAACTCAGGAAGGACAGGAATCCTACCAACCTGGCGATATCGCCGTAATTCAAGCTTCAATCCAACATCCTTTGCTCCATTTTTTGAAGAATAATGCAAGATCCGACCAGACCTCTCGACGGGCGGAAACCATTCTCACCGGCCTCACGAACAAAGGTCGAGCTTCGTTTAAAACTCGTCCTTGCCTTCTTGTCAACGACCGCGAAGGTGTAATATTCTTGATTGGAACCCTTGAGGGAAAGCAACGGCTGGCGATCGATGCCTTCACTCAGGAATTCCTTGTACCTATCAGCCCTCACCCACAAGCTCGGCCTGGCGAGTACCAAGTCCAGGTCGTTCCCGAGCCCCTGGAACAACCCTCCTGGCTTATTGCGTATCCGATGTTCGGGTTCAAGGACCAGCTTCTGGGCAAATGGAGACTATGTGGCACATCAGGTCCGCACCGAAACCGCTTTGTCAATATCCGAGTTGAACCAGCTGAGCTTGTTCGCCTCCACGAACAATGGAAAGCGAAGAGCCGAGCCTTTCAGCAAAGGTTTCCTCGATTTAAAGACGGTGATATTCAGAAGTTCTTGGTGAGTCTCTGGTTGACCTATCCCTTGCTCTGCCTTAACAACCACAATTTAGGATAACGCTGAGCAATTTGCCTGTGCAAGATCCAGATATTCTAGAGCTAACCAAGGGACGATATGGTCCAAGTGTCGGTCTACATGGTAGCAAAGCCCCCTCGTTCGAGTTTTCCTGGACCCAAAACGTATTATGTCTCGTATGAATTATTTAGTGCAATTGAAGGGTTGAGATCAGCTTCATTTTACGTTACAGTACTGTCATCATGATCAACCTGAGTGCCCCATTCATGAGTTTGAAACCCACAATGTATCCCAAACTCCGGAGATGCAGAGTCTCGAGCATTACTGAGGTACGTGAACTCGCATGGGAGGCCTTGATACGGAAATCCTTATACTTGCACAATTGAAACAGATTACAAAAGTTAAAAAAATCCTGACCCTGTCCATTGATGATTTGACCACATTCGATCCGGCGCCTGTTTATTCTTCCTTCCTGGGAAGAAAGCCGTTGTTGTTATAAGGAGACCCGCATCCTACGCCATGCACTCATCCCACCAAGATGTTGGAGGAAAGCAACGATACACCCAATCCCCCTATCAACTTCGAAGATGACGACTACATCACCATCTTCCCGTCTATGGGCGCCTTCTTTCAGTTCTCAATCGATCCCGGTCTAACAGTCGCGGCCTTGAACGACCCAGAGGCTGACCAGGCAGCACGGGACATGGCCACGAAGAGATACGTTGGGTTTGTCCAAGACGTGAGTATCCGTGCAATCGTATATACCGAAGCACTATCTGATTAGGGTTAATTCACAGGTGCCAACCTTGAACTTCAATCAAGCGTGGATTTTATACAAAATCGTCATCATTGGCCACGGGCCTGCTGAAAGAAACGAGGAGGAAGGAATCGAACCAGATATGTGCTTACCGATTCTCCCCGCCACATATCACCCGAGCGGACGAAAACCGTTGGCGCCGCAACCCCCATTTCCATTCGACAATTGCTATTCCTATTCTTGCATGCCCCTAGTCTCGGTCAGGATCAAATCCGAAAGACAAAGTGATAAAGATGCAGTAATGTTACTGATACCAGAACTTGTCCGAGATGGGTTGTCCGCCGGACAAGATAAACAGCGGCAAGAAGAGCTTCTGAAGGCTCGAAAGGAAAGGGTGGTTGAAAATAGGGAGGAACAGGGAGGATTAGAGGACCTAAGCAAAACAATCTGGGACATCAAGCGAGGGAGCGTCGATATGGAATCAGACATCGGAAGTCTCAACGGATTGATGGTGGCCCAAGGCATCCCACACGACTGCCTTACGACTTTGAAGAACATCTCCTATGACCTTGCTGGTTGCGAAGATTTTGCCGAACCTAAACAGTTTTTTGAAGAGGAGGCGTACCTGAAAAGGTAAGTAACTATTCTGACTAGGGGGCATGGAATTTGAGCCTACACGACGCAGAATCATCCGCGACGCGAAGGTGCGTGCGCTTGAACGAGCTCGCAAGATAGATGAAGAAGCCTTTGCCAATGCGCCCGTCCCGAAAGTTAAAGAATATGCAGAGATAGGCGTCCAGACAGACCGTGGTATGTGCTCTTGATATGTCGCTGGAATCGACCAGGTCCTAACGTGTCCAGGATCCAAGCTTCGCATCGGGGTTCTGGGCGAACACTTCTCGCGAGGATGGAAATGGTTCAAGTCCTCTTTTCCAAAAAGGTTGAAATTCAGTCTCTATCACCCCCCACATAACGACAACCGCCTTCCCGCAGGCGAAGAATAGAATTTGGCAATTTTGCGTCTAAAGCGCAATATTATACTATTTCACCTTTAATATTATCACTTTATTATCTAAAAACGCACCTCGATGATAATCGATAACCAGTGGCTCCCGAAATCTTGAAATATCAACTGCTGGGAGGTGTCGTAGAACGGGGACGGAATCGAGGCTTGATCGAGCTGGCAAGAAGAGAAGCCAACTTGAGGTCCGTGCGTGGGAAGGAGTATCCATTTTTGAGTCCAGGCATTCACTCAGCCAACTCAACCACCGGCAGACTTTCGATACAAGTCAAAGGTATGGACACCCTGGAATATCTCGAACCCTCACTAATGCAACTTATGGACTGTTAGCTTATTCGTAGCCGATTCCGTCTCGTCATCTTGGTCGTCGTGGCCTTGCAAAACATGATTCATCCGTACTTGTCCCGGGCTTTTTACTCTTACTTATGGCTAACATCTAGTCCTCCTTGGATTCATACAGGGACATACTCCTACGAGTGTAACGCCTAATGGGGGCACCTTGGTCATTCTTCCAAGAACAAAGCTCACCGCTCAGCACAGACCTTCCAGACCTGGCTTTGGGATTCCAAGGACATATCGGCATCTGCGGCCATAATTGTGCTTTGAGTTCCTTTGACGACATCTGCATAAATGCACGGCGGAGATGTAAAAAAACTCCACAATACAACATGTCCTCTCGCAACCCCTCAGTGCGGGGGATTCGCATTCAACACCGGCGTTGGCAACACGGCGGCATCGGGGCCATTCATGCTTCGCTCAATCACCCTTTTTTCGATCTTCTTCGAAGGGATCCGTTTTGCCAGCAGGACCAACTCTCACAGCGGATTCAATCCACCAGTCGTACCGTCGCCGTGGCCGGAAAGTCCAGGCCATGCCTCATTATCTCGGAACGCAAATTCAAGCGATTGTTTGTCATGGGAACAATCCAAGGCAAATCATCGTTGGCCATCGACAAGCTCACGCAAGAGTTCCTGCTCCCAGTCGCCCCTACATTTTCAAGGGGAAAGTTTCAGTTGACTGTCGAGCCGGCCGGTCTTGACGCGCCTTGTTGGGTTGTGGCAATCCCCTCTAGTCTACCTTTCGAACACCTTCTGGGATATTGGACGAAGGATGGTCCAGGAGATTTGACGTTCCAAGTGCCCGCCTCAAACCTGAAAGCATTTCTTAGAGAGATGAAGCAGAAGAAGTTCGATTTCTCAAAGATGTCGGAGGACGATCCAGAATATAAGACAGACTTGATTAAACAATTTCTGGTATTTAATATGCCTCTATCTACGATTTACTGATGAGAAGGATAAACGCTTTCAGGATCAAATGGAGCTCATGTACGACAACTTTCCCTCAGAGGCTCGTCGACGCCATCCTTCTTCAATGCGTTCCCCACCGCGAAACAGTCGCAGGGTTCGCCGCAATAGTAGGGCGTCAGTCCCAGAATCTGCTCCAAAAATTCGCCTTCCAGTTCTACAAAGTCTTGTAGATTTCCCTCGGTTATAAAACAGCAATGTTCGCATTATTTTGATTACTTCGATGTTAGTACTAATGCTTGATATCCTAAACTACGTATAAGATTATCATTTTTCTCTGTTGGGCAACCTCATAACTGAACTCCAAATACAGCGGTGGCAGTTGATCCTTTGAGACTATGAAAGGAACCAACGGCTGGAACGTGGTCAACCACCCTTTCAGCTAGCCGTGTGGCTAAGCCATGGGTCAAAGCGTGGTCCATTGCACACCCCTCCTTATAAGCCACTAATGCACGACTTTCATAGCCCCCCAACCTTCGAAACCAAACCAACGATGTCGTCCGAAGACCTCTTAGAAGATGCAAGAATTCAAGAAGCCACGTCGTATCCTTGTGTCTTCCCGATGCCTTCAACATTCATCTTATTTTCTATCGACCATCTTGCCACTGTGGAAGGCGTAGAAGACGAAGCCGTTCAGAAGGCGGTACAAGAAATAAAACCAAAGCGATACTTGGGTTATGTGGACGAGGTGCGTACCGCTCTCATTTCTTTTTACACGATTAACTTCGATTTGATAGATCGTTACCCTGAATACGGCCCAACCGTGGATCAAGTACGAAGTTGTGTTTGTGGCGAGGGGTCTCCCAGAACGAGACGAACAGGGTGGCATCGAACCCAACATGTGCTTACCCATCCTCCCGAATACATCCCATCCAACTGGACGAAAACCTATCAAACTATCAAAGCCCCTTCCATTCGAAAATTGTTACACCCATTCGCATGTATCACCGGCCACCGTCCGGGCTAGGTCGACCAAACGAACATATGGTGATGCGATTATGATTCCATTCACAGAGTCGATTCGTGATCAGTCGGAAGCAACTGAAGATCTTCAACGGATGGAAGAGCTGCAGGAGATGAGAGGGTTCAGAACGGAATTAGATGGAGAATTGGATGATGAATCCACCATTTTGACGCCACAAGAAACTGACGAGGAGGATGAAACGGAGCGTAGTGAACAGGGGGATATGGCGCTGAATCCTCTCGATATTCTAGGTCTCGTGTTGGCTGTTGGAATTCCTGATGACTCGGTCACAGCTATCACCAATATCTCGTACAACCTGGAAGAATGCCCCGACTTCGCTCAGCCCTCGGAATTTTACGAAGAGGTAGAACAACTTACGAGGTATGTCCGCTGTACCTTTCGTCCAACGGTTTATCTCATAAAAAAAACCTTCTAGATTGATAAAAGACGCGAAGGCGTGCGCGATCGAGCGGGCTAAGCGGATTGACGAAGAAATGTATGGTCTCGATGAGACTTGTAAAGCTGAGCAGCCAGTACCAAACTTACCGATCTATTCGGACCAGCACCCGTCTGGCAATCCAAGTGGGCTTCCACCAGTTTCCTTTCTTTCTTCCTAATTCAATTTTTTCCAGGTCCATCTTCGCTCAGAATCCTACCCAACTTGACCCCGAGTCACTCCTGGTCGAAACCTTGGGCAAAATTGAAGGCCTTATTCGTTTAGTTGCCCTTGAGAGTCGTGAGTCGTGTTCAGCTTTTCCATCGTTGATACAATTGTGTGTAATGTGTAACGAAGGCTTGATATTTCAGGTGGCAGAAAGACCTGGGGACGATACGATGTTCCTGTCAGTGTTACTATGGCCGGTGCCGGTGACCTAGTCAATCACTGAAATAGAAAGGATCTCTCACGCTTTTTTTGCCGGGTCTTCGGCTTGCTGTTAGCTACGCAGCCTACGCTGTACACAACCATTTGGATATCCACTCGATTTTCCTCCATTCGAATGACCAGAAGACTATAAACACCCCGCCTATGCAGGTCGTTCTCGTCCAATGAATTGAGACGTTGTGGCGACCAACTCAACCAGACTCCAGATACAAATTCCACAAAATATCTGAAGCCTGATATGCGCTTTCGAAATGTTGGCCCACACCCCGTGCGTGGACTGGTCTCGATTTCTTCTTGGTTAGCTGTGGGCCCTCTCCGGCTCAAACATCTTCTTCGTTTTGTTTAAATGCGCTATCCATCGAAACCCTTGTTTCTTTTCGTCAAGCCCGAATGGCGACTTTGGAAGGAATGGACGACCTCAGATTGACCTCTTTTGTTTGCAGGCCGAGCGGGGCCACAAACGTCCGTCAAATGGACAAGATACAAGACCTGCAATTGAACATGGAAACCGGTTAGCGATACATCCTAAATTGGTGCTATGCAAGGCCTTATTCTACCAGGTAGCAGCTCCGACACAACATTCAACGAACACAAGGCCTTGTACCGAGAACTGTTGTTGAAATTGTATTTAACGCCCTGATCAAGGTGAGGATGCACCAACACCTCGACGACGCATTATGTATATCCCATTCCTTTCATGGCTTCCATGGCTCGCAATAAATGAACCTCTTCAACCCCGGTCGTTTATTCTCTTCTCCATCGACCCCTATGAGGTCGTCAAGTCAGTCACCGATGAGAAAGCTCGTAGTTCTCTACGCAACATGAGGCGCAGGTGCTATCTTGCTCTCGTTAAACAGGTACGGTCTCGATTCTGCTATCTCTTTGTTGCCATACTTCATTGATAGCAGACACCGACCAAGAACAACACAGACCAAACCCTCTCTTTCAACATACTTCCCCTCTCCCGTGGAATTCCAACTCAATCTCATCCCAATGCAGCTTATATCCCAATCCGTCCGGCAACTCATGATTCAGGAGGCATTGAACCCCTCGAGACTTCAAAGCCTTTTCCATTCCTCGATGTGTACGTCGATTCGCATTCTCTTGGGAAGGCTGTAAGCGCCCCCGCCACCGAGAGAATATCCGGGGATGCAACAGTTTTATCAGGTCCTTCAGGGCTTAGACTCACCATGTTACGCCTTCAAGGCTTGTTAGATTGTCAGACCAACTGGCAGAATAACATGGCCATCCCCACCGAAAACCGGGAAATCACAGCCCACCAAAAGAGCCCAAGAGCGAAGCCGGGGTGACTTCGATTCAAATTACCTCCGACAACAAGCATGGGACGACTTTAACAGAGACACATACGTATAGTGGACCCACTGCTTTTGATAGTGGTCACTCTGAAGGAGATGACGACCATTTCGTCCTTCCAATTACAGACATTTCGTACGACTTGTCCTCAGAAGGAGACAACTTCGCCGAGCCATCAGAGTTGCTTGAAGATGAGGCTTATCTGAAACAGTGCGTCTATCACAGTTAGTACATGGAAGCGATCTTGACACCATGTGCAGGTTGATCAAAGAGGCGAACGCTACAAATATGCAACGAGTATGACGACTAGTGAGTTTGCAGTTGCTCCATCTCATTGCTTGGCACACGCATCAAACTTATCACTACTTATAGTATGCCACAGCTGGTCGACGTCTCGATTTATTCCTTTCTGTTACCTTAGTATACGAATATAATAATTGTTTTTCTCAGTGAATATACTTAATATTTCTCTCGACACTGCGTTCAACGACGGGGTTGGCTATGGACAAAGATAAGATAAGATAAGATAAACCTGGTTGTGATCAACCGATCCGTTACAACATCAAGACTTGGCAGACGCTACAGCAATTCCAACGTGACTTCAGACGGATGTCCTCGAAGGAATTCATACAGTAGGTGACTTCCCCAAAGAGCAGACGTTCTTCGAGAGGCATTCAAATGTGGGAACGTTTTTCCATTCTTAGGCCTATCGCCAATTCACGTTCTGTCAGGGTTTGGTTTTCTGCAACCAATCCCACTCAGCTCCCTCTGTTCTCCGTTCGAATGACCGAAGACAATAGACAACCCACCTTGAGTATCGTTTCCGTTGAATGAATAGAGACCTTATAGGACAAGAGCTGAAGCCGGCTAATGGTCAGTTCTTTTTACTCGCTGGCTCTCCTTATTCTCCTTAGGCTCTGTTGTCGCTAAAAATTCCCGACATGACATAGCACGACATTCAACAGACACAAGGCCTTGTATCTCCTGGCGTGATGATGTTGCGTTGTTGTTAGAGCCATGGTTGCAATCTCCGTGCAATCGTATTTAACTCATTATCTAGGACCAAACACCTCCCACTGTCACTCCCACATCCGAGCATGTACCCCTCCTCTATCTCTTCCCGGATATCGTCCGCATGGAACGCCTTCTGGTACCCAGCTCCTAAATGCTGGTCATTTATTCTCTTCTCTATCGATCACGCAGCAATCCTCAAGTCAATCAATGACAACCAGCTGCGGAGCGCTTTGCAAGAGATCGAGCCAAAGCGCTATCTTGGCCTCATTAACTACTCGGTGCGCTCTTCGTTGTTTCATCTATCTATTACTATGTCTCAAGATCTCACTATTAGGGGAGATCAGCTCGGAATAATACCAATAAAACTGTCTCTTTCACGCTCATTCCCCTCTCGCGTGGTATTCCAGCCCAACTCCATGATACCTTTCGCCCCAAGCACCCAGAGAATCACCCGATAGATGACATCGAGCCACTCGAGACTTCAAAACCATTTCCACTCCCCAACATATATTTCGACTTTCATTCTCCTAGGCAAGCCGTAAAAGTATCGTATACGGAGAAAATACCCGGCAATGCAACAATGCTATCAGGCAGATCACCCTCTCAAGTCATTCGCTCAGACACCAGAATCATAATGGATAAGTTAAGAAACCGGAATTCCAGTTCTGAGGAACATGGCAATGGAGCTCGATTTGTCCTTCCAATCACGGATATCTCATACAACTTCTCCAAAGAAGAGTTTTCTGGGTTATCAGACTTCCTTGAGGAGGCAGCTCGTTTGAAACGGTCCGTCTACGATTCTTATTGTCAATGTGATTCTGACGTCGTTCGTAGGGTGATCAAGGAGGCCAAAGCTCGCCGCCCGGAGCGGACCAGACTCGAACTTCGTGAGTTCGCGATGTTATCTTTGATTCATGAACGAAACTAATCCCAAGTTCTTAGCGGCTATCTGGACCTATTTTATTGCATCCGCATTAAAGTGGCTCTAGGATTCTTTTCTCGTTGCCCACACACTCTCTACCGAGGTAGTAATAATTTCATGCAGTGAATAAGATGTTCCCAACAGCACATTATGTCCTAATGATAATATTTTAGCCATGTTAGAGCTGTCTGGTATCAGGACGTTGCCTTCTATTGTCGATAATCGGACGGGTGACACTAAGACGGTAGGTGCAAAGTAAATACACTCCTCAATTCGAGGGGCCAGTCATTTCCCGCAGAGTGGAAGTCTGAGCTACTATGGAACGACGTTATCACCGGGATACAGACCTCAAGGAGGGCGGAGCGATTTCCCTCGTCCACTCTCAACGGCAGACCCGAGGGATAGTGGGGTCAACTTCGCCTGCTGATATGCAGCTCGGATGAATAAGTTAAAAGGAGGGAAACCTACTCACGGAATACAACAATCATGATGCCAGAGCAGGACGAAGAAAAAAGGTTGACTCGGATATGTGTATCCTAATCGAACCCAGGTCCCTACGGGACGAAAAGCGCTTCACTTGAACACCCCGTCCTCATGCAAAATTTCACACTTACTCCGACCCTCCACTCGCTAAGATTATGCGAACGCCATCGCCCTTCCTTCGATGAAACACCTTTGGTAGTATGGATCACTGGAAATTGCAGACCAATGTCGTCGATGAGCCCTTCGTGACGCAAAGAAACCACTGGATACCAGACCATCACCACAATCAACTCCTATCGAGCAGCCTTCAAGGTCAGGTCGAGACCATGACGAATAAGGAAGACGAGAGTGTAAGGCTATCTGGTGTTAACGAGGATGGGGTAGATGACGACGAAAACAATCTTGACCTAGACATCCCCCTCTTGTATCATGACCGTGACGAATTCCTCATATGACCTGTCTGAGTCTGGGGAAATTAGGCAACCAGTGGACGGTTTTGAGAAACAGGCTCATACAGTACGTTCTCCCTCGTAATTCAAAATGCGTTTGAGGCGAGGATAGTCCAGGTTGATTAGCAACTCGAAAGATAGGGTGGTCAAGCGAGCGCAGGACTGACGATACAGCATATGGCTGTGTCGGGGCACGCATATCACAAGAAGGCCGCAAGGTTGCAGATACACGGACTCCTAGCACAAATGAGATCAAAGTAAGTTCGAAGTTTGCAGCTCAACGAACAAACGAATGTTTTTAAGGCACGAAGGCGAAGGGCCAGTCATTTTCGAGGGGCTGAAAGAGCTTCAAAAACTGGGTGTTGGGTGTACCCCTCAACAAATAGTCCTGAGTACTTGATACATAGAGTTTCCTCGAATGGAAGCGTGAACCCGAGCAAGAGAGGATGAGGGCACAGCTGGTGCAGAGCAAGTCGCAGGTGAGAACCACCTGCCTTTTACGCATAGCCACGTGGCAACGCTCCGACGCGGCTTCAACACGGAAGACGTTTGAATTCCAAACGACCGCCCATCATCTGCTCGCCCCTCGGAGGCTCTAATTCATGGTATGTATAAAATATTGGTCTTGATTTCAAACCGCATGCGCAGTAGAACATGCGACCTCTTTGCAGAACGATCCCTTTCACAGAATAGGAGACGGACCGTTGCCCGCAGAACCGATTACAAGGTAACAATACTGAACTCTTCTTTGGTTCAACAAGGCCCATTCACAACCAGCTGGCTATTGTAGCGACAAAACAACAGGTTGCTATTATCGTAACTGTCTCGCAGTGCTAGTGCAGCCAATAAAAGCACGATGAGGTACGACATAATTTTCTCAGCACACCCCATGTACCTCGATGGTATCTCGCAGCAAACCGAAACGCTTCTATCCGAGTGGCACCATCGTTGCCATCAACGAATCCCTCAATCACCCACTCATCCGTTATCTCAAGGACAACAATCCCCATCCACTGAGCGCCAAATCTACCCTCTGCCTTGAGTCCATCCTGACCCGACTCGAGAACGTGAACACGGAAGACCAAAAACTGCGACCTTGCCTTGTACTGAATGAGGAAGACGAGATCAATCGAGATGGTTCTGCTTTCAAATCACAGCAGAGACTTTACCTCTTAGGGACAATGGCCGGAAAAAATCGGTTGATGATGGACAGTTTCACCCAGGAATTCGCTATTCCTGTATACCCAACACCAGGATCCGGCGATTACCAGCTTAAGCTGACGCCGACTACTCCTAAACATACGTCCTACCTTATCGGTTGCCCGCTTGGAATTGGCGTCTCCAATCCGATTTATGGCTTGTGGAAGACCTGGGAGTATGATCCCGCAATGGAACAGGAAACGACAACCACCTATCAGGTGGAACCAGAGGAGCTCATTCGTTTGAAGGTGGAATTGCGCCGACGACATGCAAGATTCAAAAAACGGACCGGCGAGCACAAAAAGCACATTATCAAGGCTTACCTGGTGACTACCCTCTTTTTCTCTATTTTATCAGACAGCTCATTTTTTGAACCAGAAAGTAACAGAAGCACGGACGAGAAGGCCCCAGACTCTTGCTCCCCCGTCAATTGAATGTGGTGTCTCATGTATGAAGCACGTTTAGCAGTCATGGTGGTCAACAGCACGATAGCACTGACTGTAGATTAATGCTTATTGTATGTTTCGAAGCATAATACCAGATAATCACCTCAAAGACTCTTGTTGTTACCTAATTGAGCGTCAAGGCTATTGTTGAACGTTGAGCAATCAAGATGTTTCTTGTTCTCTTAGATGGGGTAATCCCTTATAAATATGATCATGGGAACACTGTCAAGACAAATCCCCTCCAATGACACCCTGTCCCACAGCGAAAGAGACGCCACAGCAAGAAATCACTCACTCCCCCAACGCCATACACACCTCCCCTCAGGCTAACGACGATGAAGACCCAACAGTCCCAACTATATTCCCCAATTTATCCACTTTCATACGCTTCTCAATTGATCCCATTGCGGCTGTAGAGGGAGTAGACGACTCTGAGGTTCAGAGGGCAGCACGCGAGATGAAACCAAAACATTACATTGCATGCGTTCGTGATGTAGGTGTCAGAATACTACATTGTGTATCCACTCACAATAACCACAGCTCTGTTCCTGGGATATATCACAACCCTCGCTCGTCTACAAGCTCAAAATCATCGGTTGTGGATTTCCCGATGAACGCGAAGAGAAGGGGATAGAATCCAATATGTGTACACCGATCTTCCCCGCTATCAGCCACCCAGGAGGACGCGAACCTCTTCGAACAAATCCACCCTTTCCATTCGATGATTGCTATGCATACTCCTCAATCTCACCAACGAAAGTTCGAATAAAGTCTCAGCAGCGCCACTTTTCAGACGCAATCGTGCTCCCTCTGGAGGAACAAGTTCGTGAAGAGATGTTTGAGATGACAGATGGGCACCGCCGGGACGATCTACTGGCTCAACGTGGACATGAAGAGCCAGAATATGAGGACGACGAAGGCTCTGCGGCGTCAATTGCAGCGAGAAGTGATGGTGGGAGTGAGATCGGGGCTGTTGACGCAGGAATCGACTTCGATGGCGAGGTCGATTCGGAATCAAGTGGAGGGCAGGGTTCCCTTGATGCGGGTGAAAGTATTGACGAAGACCACGTCGTGACAGAGGAGGATATCATGGGCATGGTGGCCATGATGGTTGGAGAAGGAGCGCCAACCGACGATATGATCGCGATAACAGACGTTTCATATGACATTTCCGGCTGTGTGGATTTTGCACAACCAGAAGAGTTCTTCAAGGAGAAATGGGATCTGCAGGAGTAAGCATTGTCCTGTAATCGTGATCTTTGTCGCTCATCTGGGGTTAGTATGATCAAGGAAGCAAAGCAAAGAGCAATCGAACGGGCGAAGCAGATTGATGAGGAAGCCTATGGCGTGCACCCTGCGGGGAGAGAGACTCCTGTTATCCCCATCAACAATTCCAGGCCACCGAGTGCACGGAATGAAGCAGGAAAAAAGCACGGTACGCACTTTTCTGGTTCCAGCCGCTAAACAAGCTCAAGTCCAGCAGGAGTTTTTTCGGACTTTGGGTTCCGATCGTTGGGTTGCAAGAGAACCATATCCAGGGGATGGGGTCGAATACAAAGCCTTTTCGGCTCTGTCGTTCGAACACTGGGCCTCAGGAGGACTCGGAAAATATCAACGCCAGAGTACTCAGGCTAGAACGACACGCGGAGTTAGCTGTGCTGCTCTAACTTTTATATAATCAAATAACTTACAATCATCTGTACTGCTGATGCCGAGAACGCTTCGTTTGAGCTTCATCGAGTTGTTTTGGCTTGTCCTTCGTCCCGTTCATCGATGTCCAGGCCGGAAGACGGAACTGGCAGGTTGCCGACCGCCGGCGGCAGCCTCGTGTTCAACCAAAAATGGAAGCGCTCTCTCACGGCTTTATCGCGCTGAAGCGCTGAAGGCTTGTTCACTATCTCCTCGAAATTCAAAGGCATAATCAGTCGATGATCCACTTGCTTCCCCTTTCTCAAGCTCGGATGGCAGTTTCAATGCAGGAGAATCAAAGTATACAATGATGCCCAAGCGTTGCTTCGACTGTCCATCATCACGGCGACGTTTTTGTTCTCTGAATTGCAGGTCGAACTGAACGATTGTTGAACAATGTCCCCAGATGGAGAAGATACAAGACTTGCAATTGAAGACGGAAACCAGTTAGCGGTGAGGCCTTAGCCGATGATAACACCTTATTCTATCAGTTCTAAGAATGAGGGCATTATTGTCCCAGAAATGTTGCTACGCGACGTTCAATCAAACAAGGCCTTGTGTTCTCCAACGACACTGTGGCAAGAGTTTTGTTGGAACTGTATTTAACGCCTTGATCAAGGTGAGGATACACCAACACCACCTCACACCTCATATCATGCATATCCCATTCATCTCGTGGTTCACCAGGAAGGCACCTCCCAAACGCTGGTCGTTTATTGTATTCTCTCTCGACCCCTGCGCATTTCTCAGCTCAGTCAGAGATGAAGAAGTTCGTCTTGCTCTACGCAAAATGGGCGAGAAACGCTATCTTGCTCTCGTTCGCTCCGTACGACCATCCTATCCCGTCTGTGTTGCGCAACTCATTGTCTGCAGGTCCCAGCGTCAGACAAGGCAGATCATTCGCTTTTGCTGAATGTGATCCTCCTCTCGCATGGCATTCCATCGGACCCGAGCCATATCCCTATCCATCCAGCGACTTACCAAAACGTAGAACCCCTCGAGACTTCGAAGACATTTCCATTTCACAACGTGTACTTTGACTCCCATTCCCCTGTAAAGGCCGTCAGAACACCGGCGATATGGGAGGGGTCCAGGAGCGCAACAGTTCTATCCCATTCTTCAGGATGCAGAGTTTATCTAGATTTACTAGGAGTGGCTCAATCCAAGGACGATCAAAATCAGAAGCACAATGCCAGTCAATCGAAAGGGAAGGGAGTATTCTCCTTCGATGTAATTTCGAAGAAGGTTATGAATGGGGTTACCATCGAAGAGACGCATAAACATTACGATGAACTACCCCCAGCTGGTTTTGAAGATGATATCTCTGAAATGGGGCCTATGCGGAATTTTGTAGCTTGGGCTGAGGAAAGGCGAGGCCATCGAGAAGTGGCCGGTAACATTGATGATGGTTTCGTTCTTCCCATCAAGGATATCTCCTACGACCTATCAGGCGAAGGAAATTTCGCTGGGCTCTCAGACTTGCTTGAGCAAGAAGCCCAGTTGAAACGGTGCGTCTATGGCAGCTACTATATGTCCGTCTTTTTTAATAATCGTGTCTAGGTTGATCAAAACTGCGAAAGCTCGTGAAAGCCAACGAAGTATGATGCAGATGCCTGGTAAGTTGCTCGCTACAGTCGACCGATGCATGTAAACTCACCTGGGTTCGGATCATAGCATTTCGCGGCTTCTCTGATTTCCTGTCAATGCAAATTTAAACGATCCCTCCCTAATCGATAATCATCCGCCCATTTACAGTACAGTAGTCACAATGTAGTAATAGTCTGTAAACACAATATTCCATTACCATCAACGGCTTAGGCACCGTTATAAAACAACTTAGCATTTGAATCCTTTGATACACCGTTGTCCTCGAATACTTCCGGCGAGTCGTGGCAACGAATGTCAACCCAGAGACAATGCAAACTCTATTGCTATTTCTCTCCAAAGCGAGCCCGAACTGCAATCAAAAGAAATGGATCACTTGCCAATTAAACATTATCGAAATGATACGACAACAAGTCTCTGCAATAGAATAGACGTGGTCGTGCAGGAGGTAGCAGTCGGCGATCCTGAATGTTTGGCAAAGTCTGTGGGACCAAACAAGCAGTGTGGCGTCCGCTTCGGTCCGGTCCGGTGGCGACCCACAGCTCGACCCCAACTCGACTCGTTCCCCCGCACAAAAATCGTCATGGAGGCACCTCACTGCCGCACGATTCAAAGTTGCTCGTCTGGTTAATAGCTTAGACGTGAGCAATTGAACGCTGTTTTCATGCTCTTGTTTGGGATACAAGTGTCGCATTCGGCTATTAGATGGTGAGCTCTTGATCTTAATCCGCGTCGTTGTTCAAATCTGTCTTATATTCTGTGAATTCCACGAACTAAAGCCATTTTGTTGCTAGGATGCATTCTACGTATACAAGGCCTTGTACCTTCGATTAACGTTTGGTGAAAACCATTGTTCTAATTGTATTTAAGCAGCTGGTGAGACCGTATTTTTGCACCGTCAACCACTGCCTATTATTACCCTCTCAGTATGGATTTTCTCGAATCACTCTTAAACCTAGGCCAAAGTCGTTTTCCTCCAAAGAACGGGGCCGTAATTCTGTTCTCTACCGAACCCTGGGCAACCGTTCTTGCATTATCAATAGATGACGAACTGGCACAGGCTGGGCGTAGAATGCGACCCAGGCGTTGCCTTGGTTTCATTGACTCGGTATCTATCAATCTTTCTCCTCCGCATTACAGCCTTGTGTGCTGACAGACATCTCTCTGCAGGAACCGAAGCTGGACGAAGCTGGAGAGTTCTACTCGTTCCATCTAATTCCCCTCTCACGCAACCTCGCACCGGAACTCTCCCAGAGCCAAGAATGCATCCCCATCCTCGGCCACGCAGAGGGCCGGTTAACGGTTTCCGGGCCTCTTCCATTTTCGGGTGTATATTTTGACCCATCCTCTCGGCATCAGGGAAAATTTCGGCCATGAGCCATCGTTGAAATTGTATCAAGTGGAGTAAAAGTGCTATTAAACCAGCTTAAATTTTAATAAAGTGACCTTGAATCACAACAAAATTTAGCAACAGGACCTTAACATTGTATCAAATTTAGTAACAGGACCTTAATATTGTATCAAATTTAGTAACAAGACCTTAATATTGTATCAAATTTAGTAACAAGGCCTTAATATTGTATCAAATTTAGGAACAAGACCTTAATATTGTATCAAATTTAGTAACAGCACTTAAAAGTTGTATCAAGGTTGTATATAACATGGTAGGATGCTCTCAGATAGTCAACGAAAGGAAATTTATTGACTGATGGTATAGTAAATGTCTCGGTCACTAAAAGGATTAACAAAAAATGTGTCAGCCTGGTCAAGAACATTGCTTGAAGTCCATTCAGGGTCAACAACAGGACCAAGCTTTGGGAATAAGTGTACACTACGACCTATATTATCAACTGGGACAACACGTGAGACAGGGGAACCATTTCGAGTCTCAGGTTTGATCTTGTAGAGGTCGTGGTCAGATTCCGGATCAGCTGAGAACGGTGAATAGAGATCCACATAGACGAAGTGAGAGGGAACTTCATCCAGGTCGTCAAGATACTCCTGAACGAGGTCATCGGGAAGGGTAAAAATTGTCCGAACACGTCCGACACGGTAACCTGTACACAGCGGAATTAGAATAGATAACAATAAGAAGAGGAGTGGAAGACATACGGTGAATCCCCTCCAGATCATTCCCTCGATCAATTAATGCCGTGTTGAAACGAGCTGGAATGATGTGGTTGTATTTATCACGGCGTGCTGGTTTTGAGTGGATGCTATCAATGATGCGTTCGTAGCTTGGGAGGTGGTATGGGTCCATGATCGTAAACTTGATGAAATGGAAAACGTTGAAGGTGCAGTCAGAAAGGTCGAGGTGGCGAGCACGGCGTACAACATGGTTCCAGGGAAGTGTTGGTTGCTTTCGGGAGACGAGAAAGCATGCAAGAGCATGCTCAAAGTTCGTGGCACCATATGTGTCAATAAGAGTGGTGAGGGAGACCAATTTACGTGATGGGAATTTTGCCATCTTGATGAAGCGTTCAAACGAAATCCCGACTGAGGGTTTTGCATAGATGACAGGTGTTGGTTGACCAGCCAGCCGCCACTCAATGGTTGCCTTGTGATGGACCATTTTTTCGCGGCGTTCTAGCCATCGCGTCATTTGCGGAAGCTCGTTTTTGAAGTTCGTTGAACGGTATGCATAGGGAATGGCACGGGTTGCAGGTACGTACACAGGTAACGGGTACAGGTCGCGACGGGTGCGGGTGCAGGTAAGGATATGGGCGACCCGCCAGCCCAGTGACCCGCCATCAGTCCGCGGCGGGTCGTCGTGAGAATTTGTAATAAATCTAATATATAAATAAATAAAAGACGCGCCAAAGCGCGCGCCAATCACGTGCACGTAGATATTGGGTCGACGCGCTTTGCACCAACCTGCCTTCACCTCTACCTTCTACCACAACCACCCTTCTCCCTATAATCTCAATGTCTGAACCATCCCGCCCACCCCGAGCCATCCAACCAACAACAAAACAGAAGCTTATCAATGAGGCGAAGGCAACAGCACCCCGCCAAACGACCCTCATACCACATAAACCCTCGCCGACACCACTAGCCACCCAAGCGGCCAAGACTCCTTCAAACACCTCTCAGAAAAAGCGAAAACTTCAGCCACCAGCCTTAACAAAGGCGGTGGTGTCGTCTGGTGCTGGATCATCATCGAAGGCGGGAGATAAGGGCCCCAAGTCCAAGAGAAGGCGTCTTGTGGTTGAAAGCGACGGTGAAGGCGGTGGCGACAGTGATAGCGATGAGGATAGTGGAGATGATTCCGGTCTTGAAGTCGTTGAAGGGAAGAGGAAGAGGGTGAAGTTGAGGATAAACGATATCGAAGACGAAGCGTCTGATATTCTTGGTATGTGGATCTATCTAGTATATTCACCGTCAATGACGTGCCACCAGCGAAGATGAAGGAGAGGTGGACCGCACCGGTTTACGCATTCTTCGATGCTGATCCAGTTGTTGGAACTGAGAGCGACGGCACGAAGTACCTTGGCTTCAAGTGTTCTGGACGTGGCTGTAAACACATCCAGACGCGCACGGATGCCCATAGAGGGTCGACAGGTAACTTCTGGCGTCATGTACGCGCTTGTTGGGGTGAAGATGTTGAGGATAAGGCAAAAGCCTATAAAACTGCGAACGTGGCTCGTGACAAGTTCGTGAAGCCCTATAAGGAGAACGGCACCATAACGGCTGCGTTCACCTTCAAGGGAGAAGGAAAGCCAACCTACTCCACACGTCCTCTCACGAGGACCCAAACGAAGACTTGGTTTGTTCGCTGGGTTTGTGAAAACCTCCGCCCGTTCCGGATTGTCACCGACCGTGGCTTGAAGCACTTGCTTATCGATGGCCGTCCTTCGTTTCATGTTCCATCCCCCTCGACTGTCTCTCGAGACGTCAAACAAGTCTTCGTTAAGACTCGCGCCCGTATTGCCAAAAAGTTGCAGACGATCGAGAGCCGGGTGAGCCTCCAAATGGATTGCTGGACGTCGCCGAACCATAAGGCATATGTCGGGATCATTGCGACGTTCGAGGAGGGTGGCCAGCGGAAGATGATCGTGTTGGACATTATTGCGTTGCCGAAGGTATGCCCTAACAATATGTTCAGTAATGAAGTTCTAACAGAATACGTACCAGTCTCATAACGGCGAGAATCTCGCACAAGTTCTTGTGGACGTCGCTAAGGAGTTCCGCATCACGAAGAAATTGCTTGGCCTTAGCATGGATAACGCGTCTGTCAACGACGTGGTTGTTAGGGAGTTCGACGATGCACTGGCGATGTGGACTCACCTCTATCACGTCCGATGTTTCCTTCACGTTATAAGCCTTGTCTCCAAGTCGATTCTGAATCCATTTGATGCTAAGAAGAAGAAGGGTGTCAAGAGTGGAAGTGCTGGGGGCGCAGACGATGATGGCGATGATGACGTGGATGTTCAAGAGTTGGTCGACGAGTTGAACAAGGCCCAAGAGGACTGGGAAGACGACCAGGATGACGAGATTGTTGAAACGGCCCCAATTGATAAACCGCTTGACGACAATGTGGACGGTTGGGTCGATGAAACTGACGAACTCGAGCCGGAAGAGATCGCCGACTTGAACGCATACAAACTGCCTGTCAAGAAAATTTTATGCAAAGTTAGTTTCCGTCTCATAGGCAGATACGAGTCACTCAACGTTCACATACCTTAGGTCCGCACCCTCTCCTACAAGCTCATTAACTCCACAACGAAGCTCCTACCGCTCTGGTATGCGGCCCTCGAAAAACATGACCTGGAAGCTGTCCTGCTTCCCCGAGACGTATCCACTCGCTGGAACTCGACCTGTGGACTGTTGGAGGTGGCTTGTGACAACAAAAAAGCAGTTGACGAGATTACGAAGGAGAAAGAATTGCGGGCATTCGAGTTGTCGGAGAGGGAGTGGGAGTTGGCCGAGCAATTGCGTGACGTGTTGAAGGTGAGCTGAACCCTTACGATCCGCGGATTGTATTAGTCAGCAAGTTGACGCCTCCCCCAGACTCTGAAAGCGGCGACGTCGTATTTCTCTCGCGCAGACTCGAACCTCTCGCACGTCATCCGCACCATCGACCGCATCGACGACAACTTCACCAATGCCGCCGCCAATTCCAAGTTGAACTTGGCCATTCGGTCTGCAATCCTTTGTGGAAAGAAGACGCTGAACCGGTACTACAGTCGGACTGATATGTCGGTCACATACCGTATCACAACCAGTACGTATCGATTCCGTTCGACGCCGATTACTCACAATAATACTTTTCTAGTTCTTAATCCCTCGTTTAAGCTCGCTTACTTCAAAAATCGTCGATGGCCTGCTACATGGATTGACGAGGCGGTTCGCGTTTTACGTGAAGAATACGAAGCACGCTATGCTGCTGATGACGACGTGATGGAACTACCGACTCAACAAGAGGATCCCAAAGGAAAGGGAAAGGCGGTATGTAACCTTTTCAATTGCTCACGGTTGCAAGCTCATTCATCCCCTAGAAACCCCGAAATGAATTTGACGACATCCCTTCGTTTGCCCCAACTTCGTTGGCTGGTGAACTTGATGATTACATCAACACAAGTCCAGAGCTCCTTCCCAAGGAGATGACGGTCATGGATTGGTGGATGGAACGACGAGTGCGATATCCGCACCTCTCACGTATGGCCCTCGACTATTTTGCAATCACTCGTAGGTTTTCTTCAAACTATTCTGCTATATGTTGTTCATATCACTCTATAGCCACTTCAATCGACGTCGAGCGGCTCTTCAGCCGGGGTCGCCTTACACTCTCGCACATCCGAAATCGCCTATCCATTCAAACGACGCGTGCAATTCTCTGCCTCAACTCTTGGTCGCCGATGGACTTGGTTGAGGAGAGTGATGTATTGAAGGTTGTTCAAGAGGAGGATATTCCCGACGATGTCCCAGAGTCAGAGCCTGAGAGTGGATGGGATGCCATTAACTGGGGTAATTAGTCTATTTTTCCCCTTCCGTTTCGACATATTGTACGCTAGAACATGTATTATCACTGTAGATAAATTTTCTGACCGTTACCCGCAGGTATCATACTGTACCCGCGGGTATGGGGTCCCTACCCGTAGTTATAAGTGCAGGTCATCGGCGGGTGCGGGTGCAGGTCAGCCTGCTGGGATCCGCCAAACGATCCGTGCCATTCCCTGGGTATGCATCCTTGGCGAGGTCGATGTGAAGGCGTTCCGTGTATTCCGTATTATAGTTGTCCGTGGTTCCGTAAAGTTGGATGAATGTCGAATAGTGTTCAATAACGTGTATTTTTGGAATTTGGAAATGCGCTCGTATTCCGAGATCAACGAAAATATCTTTATTGTCGTGGAAGGAGGCAAGAGCGTCGTCGAGAGCATCAAGGGTGGCGTGTGTATGAACTGGATACTGTGAGAGGTATGTGAAGTCGAGGACGGCGCGAACGGCACGGATAAGCCGACGAGGGGACTGCTGTTGGGGTAGAGGAAGGTTGATGATGAGCCCGAGGAGGATACTAGCTATTTGAGAATGTTCTCGGCCAGTGACACGTTGGAGGTGGGTGATTCCATTGAAGAAAAGGCGGATGTTGTGGTTGGGTGGGAGGGCCCGACACCGAGTGTTGAGCTGCACATCACCGTATGCAGACCGAAGCCATTTGACGAGGTGCTTGATGAATCCCTGATAGAGCTGGTGGAGTATGTCGGGTGTGATTGAACGGTAGATATGTGAATATGGTAACTCCTCCCAAAACGGATGCTGAATAGGTTTGATCCCGGCATCTTTGCAGGCTTGGTTGAATACCGTAGGCCCCTTCGTGATGGATTCCAGCGCGTCAAGAACTCTTCAAGGTCCCGAAAGTCGTAATCGGAAATGCCATCCCCAACCTCATTGTAAGGGATAGGACATGATGGACATTCCCCTTTCTTGACACAAGCAACGAGGATTTGCTCAAGATAATCCCCGACGAACGTGGCGAAGATGGGATGGCAACGCCTCCAAATTCGATCTCCACTTTGCATGTTGAGGCCATCCTTCCCGGCATCCTTCAATGTCTCCATGATCCGACCGGCACATGCGTGGAATAAGTTGGCGACAGTGCGGCGGCGGGATGCAGCACAGGTGATATGGTCAAGCGACGTAGCCGGCAGGTAGCCAAGAAGGACTTGGGCATGGCGCGACGGCTTTCGACGAATCTCCTTGGGGAGATTGGCAATGGTCAGGTACATTGGGTAGGCCGCCTTCCCCCCGAACATCGTAAGTGTCGTCTTGTCCGTTGAAATGAGTAGTGGGATAATGGTCCCGCCTGGAGAATTCTTATCAACAGCCTTCTGCACACGATTTTAGTGGAAAGAATAAAGTGAAAACAAGACTGGTCATACCTGCGTTGCCCACCACCACTTCGCGGTATGCATATCATGGTATATCCGGATGGTACAGTCTGCATCTTCATAATGGCGTTCCGGGCGAAAAATGAGGTGGGGAGTGAGCTCACGGTCGCCCCATAGCGTACGGATACACTCAAGAGGGTCCCGGTGGTATAGTTCGTATGTGTG
Organism: Pluteus cervinus; assembly: GCA_004369065.1. NCBI lineage: Eukaryota > Fungi > Basidiomycota > Agaricomycetes > Agaricales > Pluteaceae > Pluteus > Pluteus cervinus. The sequence continues at coordinate 83,715 of ML208317.1, read as the reverse complement.
ACCATCAATTTTGAACTCTTGTCGTATAAAGTTGGGATGGGGAGATGGGAGGTTCTTGTCAATAAATTTGTTGAGTTCCGCCGTGTTTGAGTATGATAAGCCGAGTTTTTCCACCAACTAAATTGCGATTCATTGGTCACCAAAGATATAAATGAACGGACAAAACTTACGCCATTGATCTTGAGGAGTTTCGTGATTGCTTTCCCACTTAATGATTCTGTCTTTGCCCACCAGGCAAAATCCCAGTTCATCCACCCCGAAAATGGCTCGCAGGGGTTGTCGAAGGAGCCGCTGTCTTCGTTATTGGTATCTGGTAGGTCGAGGGGAGCACCAGCGCGCTCGTCAGGATAGTCCTCAACAAACGGTTTGAAACGCCGTTGATCCTTCACAGGTGGTTTCTCTGCGTCCACCGGAATGTCGTCGTCATCATCGTCGTCGTTGTCGTCATCGTCGTCAAACTGACTTGGCGCATCATCAGATACCTCACTTTGTTGATCCTGCTCGACGTTGAGCTCTGGGACAACTCGAGGCATATGAGGGTCGCCGTCCGCTTCATCAACCTCGTCCTCGTCTTCTGCTTCATCATCGTCCACCTCCGCCACCACCTTGTCTTCATCGCCAGAATCCGTATCTTCCTCATCACCCCGACGTCTGTTGTGCTGTCCCAGATCAATCATCCCGAAGTCTTCCACCCGGATCCGGTTCATAGCCTGAGGGGGTGGAGGGGGTGGTTGGCGTTGGCTAAGCCGAGCAGCCACACAACGAGGGTCCTGGGATTGGCTAAGGTGCCGATTCCGAGTATCTTGTAACGCGAATTCGCGTTTGCAGCCAGGACATATCGAAAGCATTTCCGAGGTGGGAAGGACTGAAGACATGGTGAAGACGCAGGTGGGGACTACGAAGATTGGCAAAGGGCGCAGGGGAGTAGAGGATTGGGTATGTTCCGGGTGCGAAAATCGGAAGATCGGACCACGGGATGCGGGAGAAGCTGACTTGAAACGCGGAGGTATGTTGGGAACGGCAAACATTTCCAGCCGCCTTCTTCTAGCCATTCAACCATATTTCTTTCACTTTCTACCACCAGCTCCCTCGTCCTCCAGACCAGCCTCGCATTTCCTTCATGACGCGCTATAGTCAATTTACTCAGTCAAGTCAACAGGCACTGCCAGTCAACGGCGACAACAGCATTCGTCGAACACTCTCCGAGGAAATTCGGGAAGCTGAGCAGGGTCTAGGTCAGTCTCTGACTCTACAACTTCTCAACCGGATAACTTACCTAGTATCCCCAAAGACCGGAGTGCTCGCACAGCAAAGATGAAGGCCCAAGGAGGTGAGTTGTCATTGATATATAAGAACTTGGTGGTCGTAGCTGATGACGTGGCAGCCTTTGGTCGTCAAGACAAGGAAACTCAAGCTGAAGGATCTTCGCAGGCAAAAAAGCGAAAGCGTGGGTCGACCATTGGTAGGTGTTGTCGAGTTCAACCTTTCCTTTCCTGGTCTGACAGATAGAACCAGAAAAAGGAACGAACGAAGACGAACTGTTCAACGACGAAAGTCAAACTAAATCCAGTAAGTAGCGTCCAGGTCGAGAACAGATTTCAACTCACCCAGCTTAGAAAAAATGAAACAGCGTCCCTATAAAGCAGCCGAGGTCGACGAAGGAGAGGAGGACGACGAAAACGAGAGGGAGGCTGACAACGAATCTGGTAGGACAGAAGTTCACTGCCCTTTGTTCCGAATCTGATGACTCGTTTCTTCGTTTAGCCAAATTCGGGCTGGCACCTCATGGGCGAAAGCTGCCGAGCGCCCAAGACGCCCAAACCACGCATTCTTCCCACACCGCCAAAACCTCGTCTCAACCAGCTGCCCAAGCCTCGAACGCAAAGAATGGAACCGCCGTTGCAACTTCGAACCGGAGCGGTCGTCGAAGTCCGTTAAGTGACGAGTACTCAACTGAGGAGGAGGATCTGGAGCCAGATCTCACAAAGGAGGTGTGTAGTCTCGCTCTTATCATAGCAGTGCTGATGTTCGTGCTAGGCCATCTTTTTCGCTTCAAAGGGAGTGACGAAAGGGAGAGAGGAAGAGGAGGAAGAAGAGGAAGAGGAGGAAGAAGCTGCTCACGAGGAGGTATGTCACGTTAGCTCCCATTTACGGCCCAATTAACAAGACGGTGCTAGATGTTGACCTCTCGCAAGGCAGCCAAGCGGAAGACAACAGAAGCAACCACTCGAGCTTGCTCACAAGAGTCTCGTGCCTTGGGTGACGACAACAATGATTTTGACGTCCTTACCGGCTTGATCCCTGGTCCCTCCCAAAGGAACCGTGATTCAGCTGCCGACTCACCTTCCCCGATTATAACTCCTCCTCCCCGTCGTTTGGCGAGATCAAATCAAGCAACTAGTCATCGGCGGACCGCTTCGTTGCCCCTCCCCTTACTCACCCCATTACTGCAGAAGACCACGAAGACGACGAGTACAAGAGCTGCAACGGTATGTGGTCCATATAATCTAACTGGACGCCGTGCTCAACAATCAACTAGGGTTCAACTCGAGTCGCAAAACACCGCAGCGAGGTTAGCCCCTTTATTCCGGTCTTCCCGTTACTCACAGCACGTTAAGGTCCCATCATGGGGTCAACCCCCTTCGGAAAATTCGCAGGTAGCAAAAAAGCCCAACACATCCAAGTCTCGCAAACAACTTGCGGTCGTCGACGAGGACGAGGAAGTGGACCCGGTCGAGATACCAGGATACATACCCGGTAGTACCGAGCATCTTTGGGTGAAAGATGCTCGTATCATTTTTCCAACGGAGGGTGGACGTGGGATCATGTTGACGTCGCAGTGCCGTGAGGTCCGGCTTCTCTTCAACGAAGCCCTTCGCCTCGTCATGATTAGCATCACCTGCGAATCGCCCTGGCCAGAACGAACCTCCGCCGCCGTTCTCACTCAGAAATACTTCAAGCTCGCCGCGAGTTCTCTCAAACTCAAACCCGAAAGTCACCTCTACCAGCGCGCACACGAAGACGCCATCTTTTCGCAGGTGTTAAGTTCCATGGTGTGTCACAAATAACTTACTGATAGGATCGTTACTGACCGTTCACGAAAGTTTGTCAATCGGTTTACACAGGCCCGGCTCAAGCTACGACATGAAGTGGACCCACTTCTCGAAGACGGATATCAATTCAAGAAATTTGACGAAGTAACTCGTTTGAACTTTATCACGAAGTTACGGAAGGACAAAGCATTCATCTACGACATCGACTTCAAGAAGGTAGCATTTCCTTTTCATTCTCTCTTATTATTCTTACCTTACCGTCTTTCGAGTGTACTGTTGACAGGGAAAAGCCATTCCTCAACGAGACGCTGGTGAACTTCCTTGGACAACTTACATTTGCCGGCGGAGAGAAGTGCCTCTATCGACGTCATCCGAACTTGTTTACCTCGGAGCTCCCGGATTGCGATCACGAAGAGTTTCCCAGCGGAATGATCTGTTTCGGAGCAACTATAGTTTGTGATATTTTATCCTTTATGATTGTTTCTCACTTAAATAAGATCTATGCGTCGTTGGGGGACTGGTCCACGGGCGAATTCATCGCAAGTGCCGTCCAATTTTCGCTGAAGAACTATGCAGCGAAGTATCAAGAGTTCAACAGCCTCCTCGATCAGGAATACGACAAGGATAAGGACCAATACGCCATCATCATGAAAACGATGTTCGAGCAGGCTTGGTACGTTGAATTTGGGGCATCATCTCATGTTACTCATTGTCCGTAGTGGTAAGTATCCACATGCTATACCCACTCTCCCGACGTCGAGCCGACCTCGAAAGAAGCCAATGCAATCCCTCGGGTTATGATTCAGTTTTACGTCCATACATCCCTTGTCCTCGCCTCGTTCACAAATATTCAAGTCTATCCCATACGTCTGTGCTGCCTTTACACCATCTTATCCCTAATCCAACTTGACTTATTCTTTCTTTCTCTCGTCGTTGTTCATTCCGAGTCTCTTCACATCACATCTTTTTCTTCTCACCTTTTACACCATCATCATCACTAATCCCCGTCTTTTGTATCTATCACTATCATGCTTTGTTAAACTTACCTTACTCCACAATCTACTCATGGTTAATGCTATTAAATGTCAGCTTAAAGTTGAAGTACATGGGAATTAAATACACATTAAATGCAGAAGTAAATGCTGTCTAAATTCAAACAAATTTGGTGGTAAATCATGGTAAAATCAAGCCTAAAATCACTGTTAAATTCCTGTAAAATG
>ML208317.1:18906-57182 GCA_004369065.1 Pluteus cervinus | reverse complement strand
CCAAGTTAATTGGCATTACCCGAGTGATGCGCCTAGTCGTAATCCCGGCGCACCTCCGTGCGCTCCTCGAATTCCACGCGCTCCTTGTGAGAGCCTTGGTGCTCATGCTCACGTTCCTTATCTTGATGGTGCTTGTAAGCGGCAATACCACCGCCGAGGAGAGCAGCACCAAGAGCGAGGCCACCACCGACCTAAGAAAGCGCAGGGGGATTAACCCCATGTGATATACAGGATCAATACCATGAACAAACCTTGAGCTTATGTTCAGTGTTATCGGACATCTCAACGCCGAAGAAGGTATTCTTCTCCTCGTGCCTTTGCTCCTCTAATAAAACAAACGAGAATCCGATGAATATCAGATATCCCGATGACGACGGATTGAGAGGGAATGACTGACCTTGCTGGTATTGGTTTTGTTGTTGTTGTTGTTGTTGCTGTTGCTGATGGTTCTCCTCCTTATGACCACCACTGTGACCTTGACGTCTGCCCCAGAGAGCGGGAGTTACGGGTGGGGTCCAGTCACCCTATACGAGCAACGACAAAACGTGGTCAGTGTACACGATAATGCGGAAGGAGGATAGGTGCTTGCCTGAGACCGATGGGCTTGGATGATACCGTATTCGACACCTGGATAGACGGTCGAAAGATGAGTCCGAGTTCGATGTCAATCGATGTGGCGCCAGACGCACCTTCGAATTCGACGACGGCGCCGAGTTCGTATTGAGTACCAGGTTCCCAGTAAGGCGCCATTTCGATTCAAGATGAGGTTAGGATGTAAGTAGAAAGAGAGAGAGTACGATGGGTGGGTTGATGAATCCAGGGCTTGAAAGGTCGCCTTTTATGTTGTTTGATTCCATCGATCGGATTTGATTTACATCGACAAGAATGGTATGGAAGGAAAGCGGATTGGAAGCCGTGCAGGTCCAAACGGGGGTTCCTGATCTTTACTTAGAGGAACGTAATCTGGAAGTGGACCTGGGTTTGGTGGCAATGCGCATGCCACTCCATTCGGATGTACCTGATGGTCGATATGTATGAGCCGAGGTCACCTGCACACGCCGAGTGACAGTGTACACACGTTCTCCAGGCTGAGTTGAACAGAAAAGCCCCTAATACAATCCTGTTCTAGTTCGGCAGCAAGTTAGTAGTATAACGGCGTGGACGCGTTGATCGTATGGACACTGACAGGAGGAAGAGTGTTATGACGGCGAATGCCAACCAAGGCAAGGTCTAGCCTCTAGATGGACATTGTTGTATGGCCAATTGCTCTGAGTACGTGGACAGATTATCGATCAAGCTCAAGCCCATCGATCTGTCGTAGAACGTTTCAGGGGTTCTATGGCTTTAACGGGGGAGAAAGGCGTCATGACAGCGAAAATATTGCGCAACCGCAGAAACCCGCATCGGCGTGGTACAACCCCGAAAGAGAAGAATTCTCAAAGGAAAAGACCAAACGGCCAAGTTAACCTTCCGTCCACCGTATTTCGCTTCGTGCATCAAAGTGGACACCGCCATGAGATATGAACGAATAACTATTCATGGCGGAGGCCTGTGATACTGCAAGTGGTGGTATGTCGCCATCGCGATTTGATATCAAATTTGTCGATAGACACGAGAGCGGGTGTTATTTTCATGAGCAGATCTAGAGGGGTTTCGCCATACGAATTGAGACACGGGTAAAGTGCAAGTCAGTGCATAGCTGTGACCTGAAGGCTGCATGATTGACGATGAGATTCCAACAGAACGGCGGAGTTGTACAGTGCTGGCATATTCGGTGAAACTATCATCAAAGTTATGACTTGCAAGGACACATATAAAAATGGCTATGGACAGATGGGTCAACGAGTGATCGACAGACAGCGACAGACTTACAACAAGAATACTCAAAAACTGGTTCTCAACCCCCATCTTAAAACTTTAATTCGGGCGTCGTTTGATCCGTGACACTCAACCTCCCATCCACCTCAATACTCAATGGACTAAGCTTCGTAACCTGGTCTGCAAACACCTCATCCAAACTCTTCAATGGAACCCAACTTCCCCCCATACTAGCTTCCCAGACATTATCCCCACCACCGGCCAAAAAGTCGATCGCCGCAACATGATATTGTTTATCTGCGACCAGCTTCTCGCCGTTCACCGTGATCGAGATGATCTTGCTACCAGCAGGATTCGACGGGTTGTATTGAACACGAAGAGTATGCGACCATTGAACAGCAGAGGTCACAGCCCGTCCGTTAAACTGCGAAACCCTCGAAATAGCGCTCTCAACAATCTTCCAAAGTTCAGCTCCAGTGAACGTCAAATCTACGACCGTATTTCCAAATGGGAAGGTCTCGAGTGAAGTTTGCAAGGTGATGTTGCCAACTTCGATCTCGGTGCGGATTCCACCAGAGTTGGTGATACCAATGACAGCACCATTACTCTCGCGATAGGCGAGGATCGCATCGGCGATGAAGTCACCAAGAGTACACTCCTGTTGCTGGCATGTACTTTGTACAAGGGTCTTGGTTGTGTTACCGATTATGGTGGTGGCGAAATGGGCAAACCCTTCAGCAAATGTATCGATCTCCTTCTGAAGCTGAGGGTTCTGGACTGTATCGTTCGTAAGATGGATAGGAGCACCCGTATATCCGAGGATCTTTCCTGAGTTCTGTTCGTACTCGATGTCGATGTAACCCAGGTATTCACCCCATCGGTAAGAAGTGACAATGAAGACCTCCTGTCCGTCGAGGTTCTTCTCGATGGTAGGGTAAGGTCCCGCAGCCCCGGCCATCGAACCGAGAAGGGTATGAGAATGACCACCGATAATCAAATTGACACCGCGAGTCTGCTTTGCGAGGAGGATATCCTGGTCATAACCGATGTGGGTAAGAGCTACTATGCGCTTGATATAAGGGTAGCGCTTGCGGATGAGGTCGACGGTCTTCTGTACGGCTTGAATGGGCTCGTCAAATGTTGTACCGTTATCGGGGCTTGAGATAGAGGGGGTCGTGTCGGTGGTTACTGCTACAAGAGCGAGGGAGTGTTTTGGGTAGAGTTTGTAAGGAATGAGCTTCTTCTGCAGCTTCTCGTTGGCGGAGTGGACGTTGCAAGAGAGGACAGGGATGGTCAGGTTGTGGACGAACTCAGCAAGGTGTTGATCTCCGTCATCGAATTCGTGATTCCCGAGGGTCATTGCATCGAAGCCCATCTGGTTCAGAACTTGAGCAGTAGCGCTACCCTTGTAGAAAGAGTAGAACAGTGTGCCCTGAAATTCGTCCCCGGCGTTCAAAAAGAGAGAATTATGGTGCGTGGGACGCGTCTTGTCGATAATAGTCTTGACGCGAGAGTAACCACCAACGCACCCCTTCGTGGGGTCGGTGCATGAAGATCCACTACTACGGAACTGGTCTATGTGGCTACACTGAAGTGAGGCCAGCGCATAAGAAGGGTATGTAGAAAACTTACGCGTGAACGTCATTGATATGGTAGAACGAAACGTTGTAAGTTTTTCGGGGCCCCCAGGTTCTCTTTCCTAGGCTCCTCGAAAAGAGGACATCTGGTGGTGGTTGTTCAGCATTAACGACCGTGGTGCAGAGGAGCAGCGAAAAGAGAGTGGGAAGAAGGAAAAGCATGTTTGCCCGGATTCAGGCAAAGAGGCTGGAGAAGAGGTAAGAGGAAGGGAGGTGGCTTACTTCGAGCGAGCAGATTCCAACTAAAAGGCCTAAACGGGACCTTCTTCAAGGTGTGTTGCCTTCCTCCGCCAAGACTCGGACAAGGCGGTCAATTGCCGAGCTGCATGCGAGAGAGGATTATCACCGACCCCATATGCTTGAACTGATACGGTAGGAGTTGAGAGAGATAGCCAAGCATTGCGAGCAACGTTTATGATATAGGTGTAACTTTGGTCCATTGGGAGTTGGTCGACATGGCCGCATCGTCGGGTGGCTGAGCAGAGCGATTCCTCTGTAAAATTTCGTCGCTCTATCCGCCAAAGGTGATAAAGACCTTCATGTATGTGAGGGGCGGCAGTCGACTAAACAGGTCCACAAGATCCAGATTCTTGTCAGGGCGTGAATGTTCCCTCCATTCGGTACTTGATTCGGTTTCGTTGATTAGTTACGCCGACTTCTTCTCCACAACTGGACCGACCGACGTACGAAAGGTAGACTGTGAATCCGTGACCGGCCATGCATCCTTGACGTTTGCCATAAGTCTTGGTAGATGGATTGATAAACTCCGAGTCGGTGTTGCAGTCCACTGTGGACGTTGGATGTATAGACGGCTAAAATCACATAGCCACGACATACCGACATACCTAGGACAATAGCAAACTGGCCAGATACCCATGTCCCTCGACGATGCAGGAGTGATGGTGAGCAGCAAAGACGAGGATGCCGAAAGCAAACAACTCGAAACTCTTGACCTCCCTGGCCCAAGCGGCTTTGCTCTGCTGTTATGCCGCCATCGCTTGAGGGCCATGCTGGTCCCAACTCTTCTATCAACGGCCTCGCCAAATGTCAGAAGACGCATTTTCCAGCGTCTCTCTGCCTTGTGGCAGAGTTCTTAGGAACCGTTTGGTGAAGGTAGACCCTCATTTAGCCTTGGTTATCCCGGTGTCATGCTCACGCCTATTTTTGTCCGCAGGTTTCATTATACGAACACCTCGCAAACCTCGGTGGTGGACCTCCCAATGAATACCTCCATTCGCTGTACTCGGTTTGGGCGATGTATGACTGGGGAATGATCATGACAGGCAATGTTCAAGTCTCTTCCAGCCATTTATCTCTCGGTCGGGATATTGTCATACCTAGCCTTTGGTCCGAAGTAACGTTAGCGCCATTCAGGCAGCTTTCTGAAGCCATGCACTCCTCAAGACGAACTGAAGAGAGCCCGCTTGCCATTATGCAGCTCAATCACGCCGGGCGGCAATCCTCCAACTTTTTGGGAGGGAGGTATCCATTCCAGCCGGCTCTAGCACCTAGCGCAGTGCCAATGCGAGCTAAGGGCAAAGGATTACTTGTCGACTTCATCTATTGGCTTCTCTTCCAAACTCCACGTGCAATGACTATACACGATATCGACGAGCTCGTTTCCCAGTTTGTGAAGGGTTCATTACTTGCCGTGGAAACTGGTTTTGACGGTATCGAGTTACACGTTGCCCATGGGTGTAAGTTCTCGTGTTTCTTACCGCCAGCACAATCGTACTTAAGCTCTTGTAGATTTACTTGCCCAATTCATCTCATCCAGAGTTAGCTCACATCCCATCGCCAACTTAGTCTATTTCTGACATACCCCTCACTGCATATAGTCCAACAAACGTACAGATCAATACTCTTCCTCAGAAGAAAATGCTCTTCGCCTCCTTCAACGAGTTTTTCAAGCCATCCGGGAGGCTGTCCCAGCCAATTTTGTCGTCGGAATCAAAATCAACTCAGCAGACTATGCACAGACTGGAGACGAAGAACGCGCAATGAAACACTTCTTGACAATAGCCCAATGGCAAGGGGTAGACTTCATTGAAATCAGTGGTGGCGACTATGAAAGTCCAGGTTCGTCCTTTGCATATAACCTTGGAAGAAGGCCATCGTAAATGCGTTCCTTCAGATTTTCTACTTCAGGATCCGGTGAAGTCCAGATCGTCACGACAAGCAACTTTTTCTCGGTTCGCCTCTCAGGCAACGAAGGCACTTCACTCGCTTCCAAATGCAAGGGAGAGAGTCCTTCCCCGTGTCCTACTCACTGGTGGGCTCAAAACTCCTGGAATCATTCAAGAGGTCCTAGCCAATGGTGACGCCGAATTACTCGGGATCGCACGACCCGCCATCACTGCACCAGATCTACCTCACCTGCTTCATAACACGCTCCAGCAAGACCCACAAGAGTCAAGTGCATGGGACGAGCTATTCAGACCAGGACCAGTTATACAACTCCCTTTATTTTTAAGCCGGCTTACCAGCTTGCTACCTGCCATCCCCCTCGTTGGAGCTAGTGTTGAAATGTCTTGGTACACAATGGCCATGCGAAATCTTGCGCGGAAACATATGCGAGGAGAATTCTACCCTCTGAGTGGATCTTCTCCCATCCCAGATTATGGGCTTGGCACTCTGACAGCGCTTTGGGAAATGTGGTTTTGGTTGAGCCCAGACGAACGTGTGGGGTTGAGATCGTATTGGAGAGTTGCAGGTGGTATCGCATTATTATTTGGTGTGTTGTTGTCCCAGGTATTTCTCGCCTAAGTGTAATTACTAGAATTTTTTAATCACTACCCACATCCCACATCCCACGTCGTGTCGCTCCGCTCGACATTGACACCGTTACTTTCTCATTGAACCAGGATCATCACCGCGAACTTTTCGCTCCTGACCTATGAAGGTTGGCAAGCAGACTCTGAAGCTGATCAGGGGCCATTCTCCACCCAAAGGAAAACACGATGCGGTATGCGTTTCAATTGTGCAGGACCCCCGCCAGACAATGCGCAACTTGGATTTCCTTGCAACTCCGTGCCTGACTGCGCTGGTAAACCGGCCTTTGGCAATCACCCGGATCCGAGCTGCCGACATTGCAGTGGGATCACTCGCGTAATTGCACTTTCTCTCTCAGGCCAACAGCTCGCAGGTATATAATGAACTGGGAATTGGTGTTGTCCTCTTTCATCGCATTGAAGACATCTTCCTCACGACTTGTTGCTGACCTGTCCAATTTTCTTTTCTGAATATGGTTCATTTTTCGACACCTCTGTCTCTATATTCCATCCCCGTGGCATGGTTTGTTGCTCTTTATCCCACATCATTGAAGGTGGGGAACATGCTTTGACCGCGTATACAATCTGCTCATTGCGTCTATTCGTATTCTAGGTTTTTTTGGCCCGGAGCACGACTGGATATGACAAGTACGTACCTTGACGCGTCTTCCCTGATGCATCGTCTGCAACTCGTCCGTCGCAGCCTTGAACCCAGAAGGACCGTAGCCAGCTTGGCAGATAAGAAAAACGACCCAGCTGTGGTCGCAAAAGCAGCTCGAATGGAGGCAGCACACATGGTACGACTTTCCTGTCCAGATAGATCTTGGGATACTAATCGTAAACTTTAGAATGGAAATGAAGCTTTCCCCCTTTGGGTAGCAGGAGTTCTAGCCGCCAATTTTGCCGGTGTGGACCAACGGGCGTTGAATGTGCTGTCTTTGCTGTAGTGAGTCCCTTTTTCGTTTCTTCCATCACATCGCCTCAGGAGGAGGGTTGCTAATGGGGGCGATAGCATTATTTTGCGTAATCTGTATAATTTCATTTACATCTACCAAAGCAAACCGTATCATGCTACAGTCAGGTAAGCCAACATATGTCTTGTGGAGGGGCTCGAGAACTCAGGTCTACATTAGAACAGTGGTGTGGGCTCTTTCTGTTGGTAAGTTAATTTGAGAGATGATCCCTCACATTTACTTATTGCAACCGCGTTAGCCGTGCCTATGTACCTGCTCTTCGCAGCAGCAGTGAAGCTGGAACATCAAGGTCACCCGTAATTGGGAGCTGGACCCTGTTTATTAATTGTACGATCAAGATGGATTGGCAGGCCCATCGGAATCCAGTGATACAGTACGGTTCTCTGTCGTGCGGGAGTTAGATTGTGTTGCTTTTAATGATGTTAGGCAAAGCCTTACACTGAGTACTCGAGTATAATTCACCTGTTCGACAGCCTTGTCCGCCAGTTTCCGGAGCAATAAAGCATTTATTCACCCATGCAGAAATACAGTGGGGTTACTCGAAAATTGCTGACCGAAAGGCCGCAGGGAAAAGTTCTTGAACGTATATGCGCTACTGTGAATGTATGCACATGTAAAACATATGAGAATTATGGGTATCGATAAACCCATTGGATGTTTGACAGAAATATAATTGCAAATGGGTCGCTGAATGGAGACGGGTACAGTAGAAAATGAAGACGCCGGCCCCGATCAGTGGCTGTGTCGTGCCAAAAATTGCAGCCTTCAACACAACTGGCCACGATGAAGGCCAACTTCAAGGTTAGTGTTCATAACCTCCGACTGGTTGGCCGCTCATTGACTGATGTTACCTGCAGTTCTCTAACATATGCGGCACAGTTTATCGGCAAGGGAATGTCGTGTTCACCCCCGATGGCAACACTCTATTGAGCCCAGTGGGAAATCGTGTCTCTGTCTTTGACCTGGTCAAGTAGGATGAAATCAAAACCGTCCTATGATGCTTGCTGAATTAAACATTTCAGCAATAAATCCTTCACGTTCTCTTTTGAGAACCGCAAAAACATCGCTGCTATTGCGCTCAGCCCAGACTCGAACCTCTTGATAAGTGTGGACGATGGTAAGCCTTTTCTTTCATAGATTGCATGTTGCAAAGTAACTGGTTAGATGGTCGCGCATTATTGGTCAATTTTCGTAGAGGTGCCGTGCTTCATCACTTCAATTCTCAAAAGCCAGTCAAAGACATAAAATTTTCACCGGATGGCAAGTTCGTGGCTTGATGGCTATATGCGGCGGATCGAGCTAATTTTGGTGCTCAAGATACATTGCAATCACTCATGGGACACATATCCAAGTCTGGCGGACACCAAATCATCTCGTGAGGGAGTTTGCGCCTTTCGTCCTTCATCGGACATATACAGGTCACCACGACGAAGTCTTGACCATCCAATGGTCTCCCGATTCACAGTAAGCGAATCAGTTTACTCTTCCTCCCCTTTCGTGGAACTCAACGCGGTTCAGATGTTTCTTAACAACCTCGAAGGACATGACCGCTCGTCTTTTCACCCTGGATCCTTTGGAGGGTTTCCGACCTAAAACCTTTGCTGGACACAAGGACGCTGTGTTGGGGGCCTACTTTTCGCTGGATGGACAATCAGTGAGTCTTTCTCCTACCTCGAACAACGCAACTTAAGACGCATATAACGCCAGATATATACCGTCAGTCGTGACGGCGCTGTTTTCACTTGGAAAGCCAAAGTACCCGAAGATGACATGGACCCTGACGAAAATAGTGCTGGTCCATCATCCTCAAGCGGCAGTGCACTCTACCAGTCTATTGCTAATACACGATGGGGAGTGCACAAGCGCAATTACTTCAAACAGCCAGGCACTCGCGTGGTCTGCACAACTTTCCACTCTGCCTCAAATCTTCTCGTCGTTGGCTTCTCCACCGGAATATTTGGGCTCTGGGAGATGCCTGATTTCACCAATGTCCATACCCTCAGCATATCTCAGGAGAAAATATCTTCCGTCGCGATTAATGCTTCAGGGGAATGGCTAGCTTTTGGCGCCCGAAAGTTAGGACAGCTGCTTGTCTGGGAGTGGCAATCCGAGTCATATGTTCTCAAGCAGCAGGGTCACTATTTCGACATGAACACGCTCGCATACGCTCCGGATGGACAAACCATTGTGACAGGTGGCGACGATGGAAAAGTCAAAGTATGGTCCACCCAGACCGGTTTCTGTTTCGTCACCTTCACAGAACACACAGCACCAATCTCCGTTGTAGCCTTTGCAAAATACGGAAGTGTGGTATTCTCTGCCTCCCTCGATGGCACCGTACGCGCATATGACCTCATTCGATATCGAAACTTCCGTACATTCACATCTCCATCCCCCGTCCAATTCTCGTCACTCGCTGTAGACCCATCGGGTGAAGTCGTAGCTGCTGGTTCCACCGACTCCTTTGAAATTTTCTTGTGGTCTGTCCAGACCGGAAAATTGTTGGATATCCTCACAGGACATGAAGGGCCTATCAGCTCTCTGGAATTTTCACCGTCCGGAGCTAACCAGCTGGCCAGCGCATCTTGGGATCGAACAATCAGGGTTTGGAACGTATTTGGGCGCTCGCGCGCTGTTGAACCTTTCCAATTGACATCGGATGTTCTGTCTTTGGCATTCAGACCTGATGGCAAGGAGCTAGCTGCTTCAACCCTTGACGGCCAGATTACGTTCTTCGACATTCAGGATAGCAAACAGACAAATTCTATCGAAGGGAGAAAGGACATATCGGGAGGACGTAAAGCCGAAGATCGAGTGTCTGCGGCGAACAGTGCCTCAGGAAAGGCTTTCACAAGTCTAACATACACGGCTGATGGGAGATGCGTGCTTGCTGGAGGAAACAGCAAATACGTGGTGTTGTACGATGTGCGCGAGGGCGAAGGGGTTATGATCAAGAAATACCAAATCTCCCAAAATCTATCTCTCGACGGAACCGAGGAGTTCTTGGATAGCCGTAAAATCAACGATGCAGGGATCAATGTCGACCTCATTGATACGAAGGGGGATGAAAGTGATTTGGAGGATAGACTTGATCACAGCTTGCCTGGTGCGACGAGAGGGGCGGGGGATATGTCAAAACGTCGTTATAAGCAGGAGGCAAGGACGAAGTGTGTTAGGTTTTCACCTACGGGAAGGGCTTGGGCAGCTGCGTCGACGGAGGGGTTGTTGATTTATTCGTTGGATGATACGGTCACTTTTGATCCGTTCGACCTCGAGATAGATCTGACCCCTCAAGCTGTGGTGGATGTATTGGAGTCGAAAGAATACCTCAAGGCCTTGGTCATGGCATTCCGGTTGAACGAGCGGCCACTGATACAACAAGTGTACGAGAAGATTCCGCTTGGGGATGCCAAGTTGGTGGTTCGACAACTACCGGTGGTGTATGTCCCCATGTTGTTGAGATTTGTAGGGGAACACTTGCAAAACACTCCACATTTGGAGTTTGATTTGGTTTGGGTGAATACTTTGTTGGTCACTCATGGGAGGTATTTGAGGGATAGATCGGCGGAGTTTGCGAGTGTGTTTAATGTGGTGCAGAAGGCTCTGACAGACTATGAGCAGTCGATATCCAAATTGTGAGTGGATTCTTTTCCGTTTGCCTTGATACGAACTCGAGGACTGACCCTGTGTTCTTGTTGTTTTGTAGATGTGATGAAAACTCGTCGACTCTTTCGTACCTTATTGATCAGTCAAGGCTTCACTCACGGACGGACGTGGAGATGCAGACTTAGATGTAAAAAGAATGTACATCATCACTCAAGCGAGAGTGAGCTTTCTGTCCGACCCTTGTAAATTACTGGGTCTAGCACTGAACTTACCAACAAGATATTACAATAAATACACTATATTTACTCTACAGTCCTGTGATAGGCTCTCAACACTGCAAGACCATCTAGGAGTCAGTATCCAGCTCATCACCACTACACTCGTCATCCCCATCTTCAGAACTTGCGTCATTCCACCATAATATCTCATCGAATATGACCAGTGCTTCTTCGAAGCTAGGCTGCCAATCAGGATCTACAGGTGGAGGACGTGACGAGGTGTCCGAATCTGAGACAGGATTCGAATCGGCGTCGTCTTCGTCGGATGAGGGTTCCCCTGCATAGCTTGATAAATCTGAAAGATGACAATCCGCCGTCTCTGAAGAGTCGTAGGAGTCAGAACTTGCAAGTTCGCTTGGTTGATGCCAGGATCCATCCGAAGTCGACGCAGCGTCGTCGGGGGGATGTTCCGGGTTATCTTCCTGGGCAGCCTTGCGCAGGGCCAAGTCTATATTGTGGTCTTCTTTGGGATGAACGAAGAGTGCTTGCCGTGAGCCAACTTTGCCATTACACAGACAAATGTGGTGGAATGATGCACGACCATTCGTATTGCCAGCGGTATTCGAGTCGGTGTTGATGCTGCAGGGAAGATAGCCAGGGAGGGGATACTTCATCAGATCGAAACTGAAAACGCGTAGATGTCGGAGGGATGGGAAATCTAGTGTGTGATCTGGCAAATCCGTTTTGAAGACGTCCCCGGTGTGCGTTTCTCCGCGCCAAAGGTCTAATTCAGTGACGGTAGGGTGTGCGAGTTCGTTGACCCCTTCGGAGACTACGTTGAGACGGTCAAGAGACGGGCATTGGTCAACCATCGCACGCGTATAGATGCCTATGTGCCGAGAGACGAAACTTGTCATCGATAGAACTGACAAGGTCCGGATGGTTTCGTTGTGTCGCTTGCAGAAATCCGCAAAGAAACCAAAAGCTTGGGCGCATTCGTCTGGTTCCTCCTCAGAATCGCAATGCAGGATGCATATCACAAAATTCTTCAGTAAGGGGAAGGTGAAGTTCTTGAAGATGGAGTCTAGGGCGCCTATAGATTCGGCGTAGATCTCGATGTTGGCTGTAAAGCTCTTTACATGTGGAAAATTGACTTGCTGCTCAAAGGGATCAGCGAAGGCCACCAGGCAGAGAGACAAGACCGTGAGCCTGTCGCTGATTTGCTGGAGGCGTCCTGGACCGTGTCGAAAAGTCATCCATGGACCTAAAGTCACCTGTGTCGCAGAATTTGGGATGGGCAGATCTTCTGGACACGGGTCCGGACGCATAGTGTAGAAGTAGCGAATATGCTGGAGCCTAGAACAGCAAGAAAAGAGAATGTTGAGGCGGCGGACCATCAATTTAAAGTATGACTGGGGTATAAAGCACTTTAAGGTCAGGATCCGAACCAGACTTCCCAAGCGGTTAGGATTGTCCTCTAGGGTCTTAGACAATAGCATTAGGGCGCCAATTTCTGGGATTGCGACGTCCCGGTACAAAAACGATGCGCCAACCGCGTTCCATCGTTTGCATACGAGGAGGATGCTTTTCTTGGTTCGGAGATTCCAGCACCAAGGTGACTTTGGGTCCGGGGATGGAAGCAGATATAATAAGCAATCTGGGACGACCAGGTGCTGAAAGATCTCAGTCAACGTCTCCGTTGGCAGATCATGTATGTTAGTCCTGTGGTTGTCCCCCTAATAGGTTATACCCATTTTAATAGATGGTCTCAGGGAAAGAAATGTCGCCTTACCGAGACTTTCAATTTGTGGCTCACCGGCAATAGCATCTTTTGTTCAGGTTGGTGCCACAGGCATAAGCTATAACTGACAAAAGATAAGGTGCCTCTGACAGCCTGGAATAGGATATGCTCACCAATTACGAAATGTGCGGTAAATGACCCTAGGAGCAATATGCTTGGATATGGGAGGAAGAAAGAAGCGTTGTGGTTTGCGGTTGAATTGACGTTGTACGGGCCGGCGTCTGCCGGCCCCGCCTCACTCGGAATATTAATGATTAATGAAAGCTTGGAACACCTCATTCGATATGTATTGCAAAACCACCAACGTACAACATTCTAGGTAACATCTTCTTCAAATTCGACGTTGTTCCAGTCCGTGAGATCACTGAAGATGTCCAATGCCTCTTGCAAATCAGGATCCCAGTCCCCATCTGAGGAGATAGTGTCCCCGTCCTGGCTGGACTCGAACGATCCTGAACTGGACTCATCATCGCTATCACCAGGAAGCCAGGATTCATCACTCGTATCATCGCTTAGCGGGATATTGTCTACATGCTTTGAGTCTTCTCTTTCGGCTGTTGGCTCTTCACGGCGCTCGTAATCGTGGTGGTCTTGAGTGTGAATGAAGAGAGCTTCACGAGAGCCAACGCTGCCTTCACAAATGCACAGGCAGTCGAACGAGGTTGGCAGCGTATCCACTGACCAAGGGATGCACTCCGGTAGTGACCTGAATCGGAGAAGGGGCCAGGTGAAGGTACGAACGAATTCGAGAGCCGGGCAGTTCCAGTTATAGTCCGGGAGGTTCTTTCCGTCTACAAAGTTGCGGATGAAATCCCCAGGAATGTGCCATAGGTCGAGTTTCGTGATGGTTGGATGCATCAAATTACGAGCTGAGGCCGACAGAAGTCCAAGGTAGGTAATCGAAGGACATGCAACGACAATTTCCTTCAGGTCGAAGCGGGAGATCATACGAGCATAGGAGTGAAAGTAAATGCGTAGAGTCTTGATCGTTTGCATATGCCGCTGACAAAAGTGCGCGCAAGCGGTAATGGCATTGGGACCTCCAGACGATTCGTATATTGTGGAATACATATCGAGAGTGAGGTTCTTGAGAGACGGAAGGGTGAAATTATTGCAGACATAGGTTAGGAGGCCAAGGTAAAATGATTGCGGTTTGAGGTCAAGAATGAAGGTATCCACGAGAGGAAGATGCAGCTCTGTGTGGGATGGACTCGTATGCTCGCGCAAGCGGATACTCAGAGTCGTTAAGTTGTGGCAGATCGGGGATAAAAGTCGATGGAGAGCGTCACTCCTTCCTTGCGTGTAGTAAGATTGTGGTGATCCCCAGAACACCTCTTTGACCCCACTTGGGAGAGAAAATTCGACTATATCTTTGCCGTCAAATCCCCCCTGCTGCGGAGTGCGCCTGCGCCTGATAGTTGGACACGCCCCGAACCTAAAATCGTAGCTGATGCACCGAATATTAGGACATGAACGAAAAAGGGCTACAAGGCGCCGCTTGGCCAGCTCGTAGAACGGCCGTGGGATATAGCAATGCAGCCTGAGCGCACGAACGAGGCTTCCAACATGCTGTGGATTTTCTTCCACCGTTTTGGAAAGGGCGATTAGCCCTCCGACCTCAAAAATTGTGATGTCCTCGTACAAAAAGGGCAACCCGATCTCTCGCCGCCAGCGTCTGCACACGAGGAGGATCGTCTTTTTCACTTGGAGGTTCTTGCACCAGGGGGAGTCGGCGCTACTCGAGTGTGCTGGATATAGCAAACAATCAAGGGTTAGGGTGTGTTGGAGGATTTCAGCCAGGATTTCCGTGGGCGTATTATCCATGACGAGTTCAGACCTGTGGGAGTATCAGTTGGGAACGATTCAAGATTCAAGATGAAGGCTTCCATACCCAATCCCGCCCTTTTGAGTGGGTCAAGGCTTGTTCGTTCAGAGGTTCAGGCCGTTCATGATCAGGTCGCGAGACAACTTGAATCAGAATCCGAGTTAGAAAAGCCACGTGGCTCTGGAACTGTGGCTTTTAATTCTCGAACGCTCAGTCTTTCTTCCAGCCAACATAACTTACAGCACTCGATGCTTGTTATAAAGCCCCCAACGGGGTGTGTTTCTTACAGTAATGCTTCCCGTAACTCGGATGAGTCTCCGTACATCCCAGGCGCGTCACAAAAATCCACTCTCGTTGCTGTCTCGAAAGGATGAATCACGGGGATAAAAGATAGGGCATCTGTACAAGTCGACATTTCACAATTCCAACTCGAGCTTCCAGCGTTGGCCGAGCCCAAATCCGTATTCGAGGCCCCTTGGGTTTGGGGTTACAAAGACCACCCCAATTCCCAAGACTACACAACCGCAGTGGCATTGGCAACAACATAGTCGGTACAAAACAAGAGAGTACGTATAGGACTCAACCAACGTGCCAGATCGTAGTCAAATACGACCGCAGTGCACGAGGACTCCGCATGCACGCACGTAAGATTAACTTACCATGTTGTAGGTTCGTTAACTTGTCATTTCAATGATTTCTATTTCACCTTTCGCAGATCACGGAGAGAAGATGGCGGTATCGGTGCGGCTTTATTTAAAATGAAAGCGAAGCACCCCGCAGGATTAACCTGAACCGTAGGAGGTGCGTAATCTGCTTCGACGTACTCGGGATGGAGCCGAAATACGAAACCATTAGCGGCCAATAGCACTGGTACCAGTGAATGGGTCTCCAAGCTGATAGAAGTGCTTGTGTATCGCTGACCCTTTCTTAGCTAGGACATTGTCTTCATGGACTACTGCCTCACTAATCCTGATATCGGCGGTAACTTAGCTGGAGCCTTGACATCAAGAGCCCAAACCAAACCGCGGCACCAGAGGTGGGTGTTAGAAGACTGATCTGGGTAGGTTTTATTTCGCCAAGGATACTACTCTTCATCCAACACTAGTACTCATCCGTCACTGCCTCTGAACTCATCTACAGCTTGGCTGGGCACTTATTCATATGGCCCAGTTTCCTCCTATCCTCGTGTGCACTACCAGAACCTCGACTCTTGGTGATCCGAACTATGGACAACACCGAAATCGGATGTTCTTGGCTCAGGCCTACCCATACAATCGACCTCTCCGAACTTGGGAGGCACTAGAAGCACACATGCTAGCGTGGATCGGCTTTAGGACTTCGAGGAGCTTTGCCAAGGCCAAAGTCCCGCGAAGTTACCATCATCTCGGACGCCATCTTATTAACGCCAGACCAAGAAAACCACGGTGAGGCCATCAGGACATTCGCGGATGGCCATTAAAGTTAGTCGTATCCCATATGCTTCCATTGTTTTACGATACTCGCAATGGATGGTTAGGGTGTAATGTGGGTCCTTCTTGTAGTCGAGTTCTCGCTTGGTTGATTATCTATGACGTGATACCTGGCTGCGTCATGGACACCCAAGCGAGGCTGGTTATCGATCTACGCCGCGTTCAAGCGAAACTGATTCAAGCGCATACCCGATCAAAAAGACCACCTTGGACGGCCTTGCTACACAATTCGCGCATCCTCGACCACTTCATGGCTAATCAACGTTACTCAACCTTGGAATGCATTCTAGTTCAGCACTGAAGTCAAGCGAACGGCCATAATATTAATAAAGAGACGATGTCCCGGATAAAAATCCGAGACGTAGGGTCGTGCTGCGCTGGCGGGGCAACCACACTTTGCAACCAGAATATCGAATATGAAGCCATGAGCTTTTCGAACCCATCGAACCACTCATTCCGCACCTGAATACCACACGGAGCTGGTAGCTGCTCTCTGATTCTCACCGCTTATAGTAGGTTGATAGATGTCCTCGAAGCGGAACTCCACCGCGCTTATTTGATTGCCCACCCACACGATCATGAAATTTTCTTCACGACGAGGGACCTTCTGCTGTTTGGGATACATCTGGGAACGGACGCCGTTGGACAAAGAACGCACACTCTGAACTAACCACACAATGGCACACACATTACCCAGAACCTCCTTGTTGATTCGCTACGTTGTCGTCCCTATTGAAATCGTGGTCAACCCGTGCGGTCCTCCTCGAACACGTCCATTCTTGGGGCGTAAGCACATTGTCCCACCACTAACTCCGACCGTACTATCACATAGGTGGGTCAGGGGCTTCAAACTTCAAGGTTTGGCAAACCCTAGACGCGTTCCAGCCACCAAACTCATGATCACTGAACGTGTCAGGGACTGTCATCTCACTGTATGTAAGTAAGAGCAAGTCCGATGTCGACACGCATATTGTAATCGTACTCTAATAAGCCTCAGGATTTTTCTCCTGAATGTCCCGACGGCTGTCAGCCCACCCGGATAATTGTTGCGGCATCCAAAAATCCTAACATGATTGATCTGATCTTCGGGTCGGGCAGGGTGAACTTCGTGGCCACCCATGCACATCCTTTCCGACTTGCACCTTCTCGTAAGCTGTGAATTGAAATTAAATTTCTATGACAGTCAATCTGCACGGTAGCTAGAGTAAGTGACCGGGCAGGAGCGCACCATACCCTGAAAGACGGATTAAGGTTATACAGTTCTACCCAAATCCAAGGTGAAAGATGCTAAACTAAGTTTGGAGACCCGTGTATAACGGAATCGTGCTTGGCTGAGGGTGTATATGAGAACAAGGGACGACTTTTATGGTTCCACTACCAGCGGCATCACCTCTTGAAATCTGATGTTGATTCGATGTCATCGATGCGGTTCAAGTGCGATTGGCTTTCCTTGCTACACACTGCTCAGGCCAAAATTGAGAGACGCTGAAGCAGTTCCTAAGAGCTATTCAAACGAAGAAGCATTCCGTGATTGTAAGGTAAGGGTGTGATCACTGATCATCATATCATGCATACATAAGAGGTATCTGTGCATGTGGCCATCCGCAACAGGTCCGATGGGGTGGATGAGGTGCTATAATGTACGAACCTTAGGGGCGCGGATACCACCCAGCCGTTCCGTACACGGAATTCACAATCCATTGACATTGTAGTGCACAGAACCAACTTCGGGATACCGTTACTGTAGTAGCAATTGAGTCCCCCAATGACTAATTGGCACGAATCCGATTGCGCCATTGTGTGAAAGAGCTTCGGTGTGAAAAAGCCTAATGGCCGAGCGTTCAAGTGCCTGTCAAGATGAGAAGGCTTGGGACCGGAGAGCTCGAGGGGGAAAGAAGGATCATCTGATTCGACCCTAGCAAAAGGATCGTACTCACCGTAGGACGTAGCACTCAACGCCATATTTTTTTTACCCATTTGAACCCCACGAAGTGGCCAATTGGTCAGAATTTGCTTGAGTAAGTTTCGGATTGTGCGAACTAAAAATCCAGACACCCCTCGTGTCGTGTCATATGACATCACCACCCCAATAGATGGTTTGCGTTAGTATGTATAGGCAGCTTTGACGTCTTCTTTTGTTTTGGTGGGCGTCGGAACATGACAGGTAACGAACGAAGACATCGTAACACTCGAGACCGGCATTCGAAAAAGACGATATCGGCCAATCGGAGGTGTGTTCCCTGACACCAGGCCTCGAGGCGCGTCGCGTGGCCTAAGTACCTCGAGCATATATTCCGGACTGGAAAAGACCAATCCAATATGTCGTACTTACCGTACAGTACGGTCGAGGTGTTTTTGCGGTCCAGTCGGGAGGCTCAATTTCAAGCTGAATGTACGGGGATAAAACCCAACCCTTGAAGACATCGGACATGTGTCGCCCAGATGTGCGAACAAAGTCCACACTATATTCGATGTCACTGCCAGGGACCTCGCCTTGAGAACCATCTCGGTTGCGAAATTGACCATGGGATCCCGAGCGGTAGGATGAATTATGATCATCATAGGGAGCATTCTACTGCAAATTCGGTGGATGTAGTACGAGGGTCACCGTCGGTAAACCTTTACATACCTCGCGAAAATAAATTGTAAGCTGCAGGAGCAAACCAATTGAGCTTGACTCGTGTGGTTCCTTGATTTCAGGATCGAGCTCATGATCGCTGACGACGACCTCGCACTCTCGAGGCCGGAGCCAAGTCAGCTGGTCTTTTTGCCTCCTCGTCCGCATCTATTCAATCATTTCAATTAGGTGGATTGCTAATGGTAGGCTGACCCACTCCAAAAAAGGGCCTACCACACCTATCAAATAACGAGTCCACCGGAGACAAATGGGCTGTGGGATGATGACCCTGCACTATACGCACGTACCGTGCTTGTTCAGTACACACCTGCCCTCCGTCTATAGAAGAGAGTGGAATGGTAGGCGGCAGCGTGTTCCAGGGATGTACCGGTGGGTGGATACAGCTGGTCGGATATAACCCGCTGGTTCCGTAGTGTTTCCTGACACTCGCTGTACCGTACGCCATTTTAGAGAAGCAACATGACTGGGTCCCTGTTTCTTTGGGTCCGGTTGTCAGCTGAGCCGAGAGCGAATTTCCTGGGGATGTGGTAACCCTACCTGCAGGTAGGAATGACGGCAGGAGAGTCGTACAGCACTTCAACTTGAACTACATATTGTATATGCAGGGTTGTATGCGATCGGTCTGTCGATGTGTTCTGTCAACAGCGTCAGCAGACTCTGCCACTTTTTGACGTACTGAATTAGTCGTTACAAACTTGGGCTGGGTCGTTTTCGTGAATGTGGGGGTGAATGCGGAATCCAACTGGCAGCTCGTTGTCACTGAAACTGACAACCAGGATTCCACAGCGACCGAGAACGCCTTCACCAAGAGCAATCCGATGCGACCCCTCCAGGAACTCGATGACGTTATTGCACACTACCTATACAAGGAAATTAGGCGAATGTAGCAGGCACAAAGGGCGCGTTGTCCGAAAAAGGCGTTTCGAAAGACTTTTATGGTTGAAAGCGACCCTGTAATTTATCATTCCGTAATTTGGCAAAATGACAACAAATGTGGCTGGAGTGCCTTGGCGTCATCGTTACTTTGATGCAGGACTTTCCGCGCCCACCGAGTCCCTTACGGGCTCAGAGCAGTGGGCGTTCGCGCGGTACGACGGCTGGGCTGTGTGTCGGAGAATGTAGGACGCACCTCGTGTGGAATTGGGGGGACTGGGTCTAAGACAAGACGGGAGGTGAGCGCAATGAAGGTGTAATCAAGAGTTCAGTCCCAACTGACCTTTGAGTTGACGACCATCAGCGCAATCCATCAGTTCCCAGTCGAATCAATGCTAGAAGTTGGGTTGTCGAGTTACGCCTTGACGATAACAATCCTCCCGTCGCTGAACCGGGGTAAACGGAATTTCGATCGCCCGCGTCATTCGCTTGATCATGATGCATTTGGCGCCATCACACCATTGAATTGGAAGTTTGGAGCTGGAATGACGGAAAGGAAAATCAGATGAGAGGGTTCCAATATGTCTCGTGCCATCTTGTGAGGAACGAGAAATAACGAACTCAGTGTTGAAGATGTCGGAACCCCAGTCCGGGGCAGTTATTAGGCTCTGGCGTTACGTATATGCTTATCGAGAGCGTCGTGACGTCTCGGTTCGGGGTTATTCCTTCAAAACGCCTGTCCGTCGAGCTTGCCAGTCTAAGTAATGAAAATTAGAATGGAACACTCAGTAGAAAAAATAACGGGAGGGTCTGGAGAAGGTTATTAAAACTCGCATGACCAGGAGTCCACGAACCGAAGAGCTGCGACGAAAGGGACCTTCGTACGATCATCAGCCAGTCGTGTCGTCGTGGTGCTGTAATGTCGCCATGGTCTTACAGCACAAGATCAGCTCCATGCCTGACAACTAGGAGTCTGCTGCGGTTGATAGGCAGGTGCGAGATATCCTCCGCCTTCCCTTGACATGCAGCGCGCATATCCTTAGACTCTATGTACATAGAGTCCCGGTGTCATTCCCGACAGATGGTACTACGGCTCGACCCAAATTAGCCAAACCTCTAGTAGACCCCAGCAATGTGACACGTACGGCAAGATTACCAGCGCACGACGGCCGCGGGTGGGAGATCATTCGAAGGGCTTCCTATTTTTAAGAATAAACCACCTAGTAGTATGGGCAAGTTTGTGAGTCGAATGGGTAAGAGAGAGGAAGCCTAAAATGTCTATGGCATGCCATGTTTTATCAACGTACCAGGATTTGTTCCGTTGAATACCTTCTTTACAACCACATGGCCACCCAGATTCTAATGTCAGTTTAGTAGCCTAGGTCTGCATGTTGACAGCGTTTTAAAATACAACACCTGCCATAAACTGGACCGATGCTAGTGGCAGCAAAATGCCTCAGTAGCACTCACAAGACCCCACGCCACGCGCCCGTCATCTCCATTTCAAGTCGATCTTGTCTTGCCCGGACAGTAATGTTAGACAGTTCATGTACTGAGATGTGATGCCGATGTTAGTTGAGGCCGAACAAGTTGACCGTATTTAGGATTCAACGGCTTGGTTGGCCGAAGGCCAGAATTCAATCGGAGTTTTGATTACTTTGAACTGCAAGCCGAGAACATTATCTGTGGAAGAGATGGACGAACATTAGTCGGATCGTGCGATGCCACGAACAGTTTCCCCACAAGCAAATCGATATTCAAAACTTTCCATCTCATGATCACTGTCTATTCGGAATCGGGCTTTCATCAAACGATATTTGGCTTTTTGTTTCTCAGGTCAACGTCTCATTATCTGAGGTGTGTA
The DNA here is from genome assembly GCA_004369065.1 of Pluteus cervinus. Taxonomy (NCBI): domain Eukaryota; kingdom Fungi; phylum Basidiomycota; class Agaricomycetes; order Agaricales; family Pluteaceae; genus Pluteus; species Pluteus cervinus. The sequence goes on along the minus strand of ML208317.1, from coordinate 35,688 downwards.
TAGTAAATTGCACGCCAAGTACGATCTTATCAAAGGCATAGCTACAACTTGCTTCACATTTCGTCACCTGGCGCTGTGTAGCATCTCCAACTTCGGAGACCTTCATACCAAGGTCGATAAAATAAGGTCAATTAGTCCTTATATATTTTATCGACCCGGAGTACATACACTCCGAGTCGACAACTTGAAGGACGCTGGTGCATAGCCTATAGGAAGTCCTAACTCCTCGCACAACGCCCATGATAAACTTAACACCAAAGACCACGAAGGACCTGAGAATCTACAATCCGATGATCATGAGAAACCTACCTGACTTGGATGAGAACTTTTCTACTCGCCTCGACTTCTTTCGAACGTTTATCATTAATATAAATTGCAACACAGCACAGCATGCGCACCAATACCCAGCTTGGCACCATATCTTCCTTGGACGACAATTGATAGCTTTCCTTATTTTATTTCGCTCCTTTTTGGGAGGGGAAGAAGGCGCTAGCTATAGCCTTAGGACGAGTGAATGGTGCCGGCCGTACTAAGAATATGGATAGGTCCCTCGGCTTTCACAATGCGACGCGGTTTACAAGATCGATGAGACGAAAGGGTGTACTGGTACGCGCTATATCCTCCAAGTTGCATCTGGCATGGACGAGTTGTCCCATCTAAATTTGAGGAAGATATGGAAAAGGTATAAGCATAACTTGATCTGCGTTGGTTCCTAGAGCTTTATTTTATTGTCGTACTGGCCTGCATGTACATCAAAATATCGGTACGATAGAGCTGCGCCCCAGTAGATCTAGCGAGAGCGTCCATGACCAGAGTGTATAACTGGCCACATCGTCACATTGATATTGAGACAGCCACCTCCCGCCCACCGGTGGCCCCAGGTGACATCCTCCATCCAAACGCGCCGTAGGCCATACGCATAGCTAACATGGTACGTACAAACTAAGCAGTAGCTCAGTGAAGCGGTGAAGGTACGGACGAAAAGAAGAGCGAATGAACGCCACCGCCCTGATTTCGATGATTGACGTCGACATCTACGTGGTGTATTAATATTTATGAACCACGAACAGATCACAGGTCAACCATGGCCATTGACATGACCAGGGGCTAGGGCATGTGGTAGATGGGGTGGTGGTACCTGTGGTACCTGCGTAATCACGTTGTAGTGGCTTCGAGCTTGATCTTCGAAATGTTGGTGCATCATCCACTCATCTATCGAGGGCAACAGAAACTCTGCATCCGGTCTACTCACTCCCAATTCATCTTGTTGAGGCAATGTAGCCTGAGATTTCATCACACATCTTGACACTGACTTATGCCCAAATATCCGAGCCGGCATCCCCGAGAAACTCAAGAAACTCTTGGTCGTGTTCAAGCCCGAGTCGCTGGAATTTGGGAACAAGACTTTGGTTCAAGGGAATCGTAAGATACGAAATTTCCCCAGACTTTAACCAACTCATAGGCGTTAAGTAGGGGGTGCCAAGCATATATGGTGGGTAAAAAACCTACAAGTGATGGTTCTGAGGAAGGTGCGCAATATGTTCGAGCCCGATTGTACATGCCCAGTGTATCGATGTGTACCCGAACCGGCGGCAATACCCACGCTTGGAACACGGAGTGAGTGTATCCGGTCTTTTGGATTGGAAAGGTGAACAGTTTTTGCTTCTGTTGGGGGCTGTCCTGTACTGAGCATTGTCCATCGGAGTACTTCGGATTTCGTTATTCTTCGAAGTCAAAGCCCCAAACTAGTGGTCGATGTCGTGTGTTTTCGACTACGGTAGTGTAAGGCTAATCAGACTTTGCAGCAGTCCGAGTCGCAGTCGCATCTATCCATCAACTTGTCAAAGAACTTTTCAAATTGGATTCTTTCTTCGTGAGGGGTGGTGCGTACGGTATGGCGTAGCAGCTCTGGTAACGTGTACCTTTGTGGTGTTTTGCAACAAGGCATGTCAGCGAATACGGAGAAGAAGAAATGGACCCTTGCGGCAAACGTCATGCATGTGTGAATCGAAGCTATTTATAGCCTTCCTAAAAGACGTGGCTTATTTTGGGTACCCGATAACAAAAACGGCGTTTGTTCCAGTTGAGTTGTTGCCCTCACTCAAAACCCTGTACATGTCAGTTTTCTGTCTGGGAATTGACAGGAAAAGGGGAGAAGAAGGGAAAGGTTGTATGTTATCAATATTAATTATATGTGTAGGAGGCGTCGAAGGCGGTGCGTGAGGCGGCGGCGGTTTTATTGGAAATTTTTCGTTAGGCGTGATTTGATATTGCTCCCCCCTCACCAATTCACGTTGGAATGTTGTATAGCTACCTTGTTGAAGTGACGAGTTTGGATGGAGAGATGGGGGATCGATTATCGTTCAGGTAGTCCTTGTTCACAGTCGGGAGACTCGGCATTGGTCGGGGTTTGGTCATCGGGATGACGATCTTGGAGGTTCAAATGCACGATGCCTTCGCACGGCCGGATGGTGTTCTTTCCACCTGCCCATTTCCGCAGGACGAGGAGAAACCAGGAATGGAGGAGCGTAGATGCGAAGATTATGCGATTTCGCGACGCATCTCTTGTATCTTGCATCCATCTTTTGCATCGTGAGCCCCGTGAATCTTGGATGGGGTGGTTAGATTGTATCGATTCATGTGGTTGAAGAGGTACTTTGGCTAGTCGCGTGTTGAGCCGAGGAATACGCCCCTGATGCGGATAGGATCGAAATCTTTTCCCTATGGGAGATAGTTCCATTTGGGATATATCACAGGGGACGATCCCTTGGGGTGCGACCAGCGAGATAGGATGCTAGTGACGTCGTAAATTAGCGTCTCGTTGTGGGGAAGGGTTATGGAGTTTGTGGAAGCAATAATCACAGGTGAAGATATTGTGAAATGTTGCCACTGAGATAGCTATTGCTCTCACTGATGGGATCATGGCCCAAGATACAGACGTCATGATGTTCTTGAACAGCGCAGGGTCGGGCGGACGAAAGAGCGCTGACAAGGTCGGGAAAGCTGATTGGGCGTTGATTACATGCCGGACGAAGCGGAGAGATATCCGCACAGGCAGGCAGTGGGGAATTACGGGAAAGGTCGGGTGAAGGAAGGGAGGTGGGGGTGGAGAATCTCGGGATACGGTTCAGGATACTTCAGCTCAGTTTCACTGGGTTCATTTTGAATATTCACGTTATACATTCCGACCCGATCGAGGCGCAGCAACAAAGGCAATATCGTCTGCAGCCCTGGACGGGATATGCTACAGCCTCCAGAGCGGCATCGGAGTGTCGGACTTGATATCATCAGGACATTTTTATAAGTGTCCGGCTGCCGAATGCCGATGCCGAGGAGTGGCTCGCGGTAGGGGATGAGAATGAGGTGTCAGAAGCTCGTCCGACATTCTCGAGGCGTTGGAAGAACTAGTCTTCCGCCTGGCAATCCACCCGGTGATAGTGCGCGGTGGGTGCATCGGTGGATGGCAGCGAGTGAGAGCAGCAGATGCCAGCCTCCTTGATAACTATTGCTACGCCCAAGCCCAGCACCTCGACGGCCACACGACACGGCCTGATAAGCGCAACGACATGCAAACGGACACGGTGTGGCTGGACGGGCTGCAGCTGGGACTTCGGATGTTGCTGGCGAGGCAAAGCCCGCTTGTTTGGTCCTGTTTGAATTTGATCGCATTTGCGTTTGCACGAAATAAAAGCCAACATATCGTCTGACGCTGCCACTTCCTTCCCTCCCCCAACCATCATCATCGTCCGCCGCCGCCCCCTGCGTTGTCAGCACACGTTCTCGGTTGGCCCCCAAGTCCTCTAGGGTTTACCCCCAGCCTCCCTCTTCTCTTACCACCCCGGCTTATCACCCCCACCAGCCTCACCCCCTTACCCCTCGCCCATCCGGGCCAGCGTTAGCATGTCTACAAACATCGAAAAGGAACCAGGTCCCCAGGGCGACTCACCCATCGAACCCCAGCCGGAGAAGAGGAAACGAGAATACAAGGATTTTGGTCATGACGAGACGAAACAAACTCGTAAGCTCATATTCGCACTTGTCATACTTCCATGTCCCTGATCGATCACCCTGCAGACGCCAACGTTGACATGTCAACTGTAAGCATTACCGTTCTCGTTGCCTTTCCCTGGAGTCGTTCAGGCTGACGGTGTCCTCTAGATTGAGTTGAAGGCAGAGGACCTCTATGACAAGGAAAAGGTCGATTTGGAGACCATTTCATTGGACGACGTCTTCAAGCTCCTTCAATGTGACGACGCTGGTCTTACAGATGCAGAGGCATCTCGTCGTCTTGAACTCTTTGGCCCCAACAAGCTGGAATCGGAGGAGCAGAACGCCTTCTTGCAGGTAAAAAAAATCAACTTGTCGACATCTTGTCATCCTAACATTGTTTATAGTTCCTCAGTTTCATGTGGAATCCCCTTTCTTGGGTTATGGAAGCCGCCGCTCTCGTCGCCATCGCACTCTCCAACGGTGAACATCGCCCACCCGACTGGCAAGATTTCGTCGGTATCGTCTTCCTGCTCTTGGTCAACTCGTCAATTGGTTTTTATGAGGAACGGAACGCTGGAAATGCCGTCAAGGCTTTGATGGACTCGCTGGCTCCCAAAGCGAAGGTCAAGCGCGACGGCAAATGGTCTGAGGTCGAGTCCTCCATTTTGGTCCCTGGCGACATGATCTCCTTCAAAATCGGTGATATCGTTCCCGCCGACTGTCGTCTCACCGAGGCCATCAACGTTTCCATCGATCAGGCAGCGTTGACGGGTGAATCACTCCCTCAGTCCAAGAAGGTTACGGATCAGTGCTTCTCGTAAGGTTTTTCCGCAGTTATATCAGACTTCCCCGCTTATTTGCGTCGGTTTTAGTGGTTCTACTTGCAAGCAGGGTGAAGCTGAAGGTGTTGTTATCTCGACTGGTAGCAATACTTTCTTCGGTCGTGCTGCTTCCCTCGTCGGTCAAGATGACGACACCACGGGACATTTGCAGAAGATTCTCGCCCAAATTGGTTCCTTCTGTCTCGTCTGTATCGGCATCTTCGTCATTGCTGAAATCGTCGTCTTGTACCCCGCATTCAAGTACACTTACCGCCGCGGTCTCGATAACATCTTGGTGCTCTTGATCGGTGGTATTCCCATCGCCATGCCCACAGTGTTGTCGGTCACCCTCGCTGTTGGTGCCCAACAGCTTGCCAAGCATAAGGCAATTGTCACTCGTATCACTGCCATCGAAGAGTTGGCTGGTGTCACCATTTTGTGCTCTGACAAGACCGGTACACTCACCACCAACAAACTCACCATCGATCGTGGTACTATCCGCACATACGGCCCCTTCTCCGCTGATGACGTCGTCCTATTGGCGGCCTATGCCTCCCGTACCGAGAACCAGGACGCAATTGACACTTCCGTCGTTGCTGCTATTGGTGACCCTACCCGCGCCCGTGCCGGTATCAAATTACTAGACTTTAAGCCTTTCAACCCCGTCGACAAGCGTACCGAAATCACCTACCTCGAGGAATCGACTGGCAAGCTAAAACGTGTCACCAAGGGTATGACCGGTATCATCATCGAGCTTTGCACTCGCAACAAGACCGACGAATTGGAGAACCGACTTGAGGCTGACGTCGAGGAATACGCTACTCGTGGTCTCCGTGCCCTCGCTGTCGCTTATGAAGAGCTCGACGGTGACGACCCAGAGAGCGAAGGCAACGGCTTCGAACTCATCGGTTTGCTTGCCATCTTCGATCCTCCTCGTGAGGATACCAAGCAGACTATCGATGATGCTTTGGCTCTCGGTGTCAAGGTCAAGATGGTCACCGGTGATCAATTGGCTATCGCAAAGGAAACTGGCCGCCGTCTTGGCTTGGGTGACCACATGTACCCTGCCAAGGTGCTCAAGGATGGCCCTGCACCCGGCGGCAAGCACGCGAACCTCGACGAGATGATCATGGATGCCGACGGTTTCGCTGGAGTCTTCCCCGAGCACAAGTACGAGATTGTCAAGCGCCTCCAGGCCTTGGGCCATCTCTGTGCCATGACTGGTGATGGTGCCAACGACGCTCCCGCTTTGTCTCGTGCCAACGTCGGTATCGCGGTCGAAGGTGCCACTGACGCTGCTCGTGGTGCTGCTGATATCGTCTTGACTGAACCTGGTCTCTCGACTATCGTCCATGCCATCCGTGGGTCTCGTATCATCTTCCAACGTATGCGCAACTACTCCATCTACGCTTGTGCTGTTACGATCCGTATTGTCGTCTCCTTTGCCATCCTTGCCTTTGCCTACCGCCTCAACTTCCCTCCGTTTATGATTCTTATCATTGCCCTATTGAACGACGGTACCATCATGACCCTCTCCGTTGATCGCGTCTTGCCATCGAACACGCCAGATAGTTGGGATCTTACGGAAATTTTCGCCTTCGCCATCGCCTACGGTATCTATCTCACGGCTTCAACGTATGTTCCTTTCTATCGCTCTTCTTATTGTTATTGACCTTGCCCTCTTTTCCAGTGTTTCTCTCGTCGCCATCATCATCCAGACCACCTTCTTCCAGGATAAGTTCGGTGTCAACTTTGGTGATGAGTCGAGCAACCCGGTCGATCCGAACAGCCCACACTTGCACATGGTCATCTACTTGCAAGTTGCCATTATTTCGCAAGCGCTCATCTTCGTTACCCGTTCGCACGGATTCTTCTTCATGGAACGTCCTTCGACTGCTTTGCTGTGTGCATTTGCCGTTGCTCAATTGATCTCGTCTATCATTGCTGGCTTTGGAAACTGGGGCTTCACCAACATTTCAGCTATCTCCGGAGGTTGGATCGGTATTGTCTGGGTCTGGGTATGTTCATCTTTATGTTGAGTACTTGATGAGCAAAGACTAACTCTTTTCTGTAGAACATCATCTGGTTCTTCCCTCTTGACCTTATCAAGTTCGCCATGAAAGCTACCGTCATCAAGTCGTTGCGCGAACGTCGTCTCGCCGCGATTGCTGCTGCTGCGCCTCACCACGATATCCCTGTTACTCGCACACAATCCCGCGCTGCATCGATACACGAGTCTCTCTACTCGAATCGTGTCTCGTTCATCAAGCGTGCAGCTCGCAAGGTTGGCTTTGGTCAGAAGATTTCTATGAAGCCCGAAGAACTCCAACGTTTCAGCTCCATCCAAGCCCATCGTACTGGTGCTACATTAGCACGCAACCCGAGTCGTACAGCGACTGGCGCATAGATGGATGTGGGTTAAAAGAGGAGATGAATAGGTTTATTTGGTCTGTTCTTTTCCTCACCCCTTCACTCGTGTGTTCTCGTTACCCGCTGCATCATATTATTTTGTAATTCTACTTAGACCTGCTTCGCTTCGGTACCTAGCCAATCTTTTTTTGGTGAACTTCGTTTTTTTGGTCCTCAATCCTACGTACGCTTGTGGCCCTAGCCGCAACTCGAATTTTTTCTGTTTCGTAGTTTATTTGCAACTATAAACGTCACGTATTGTCATGTCATGTCCTAAACTGAACGTATGAACGAATGGATTGCAGCGTTTCGACATCATTTATTCTACGTGTGGACGGATGACTGGGCAATATGTATGGCGGATAAGGGCCTTTGGAGTCGTTTCTTTTTTACCTTGTACATTTTGGGGGTTTCTCTCTTTTGGTGGAGGATGGTACTACTATTTGCGTACGTAGAGTAGCACGAACTGCGCTTTTTGCTTGCTTGTACTGTACGTACGAATTTCTGAAATGAATGGTTTTGCGATAGTGATAATGAATACAAGCGGTATATATAAATTCAGTCAACTCCTATGTGTCTGTTTACGTGCAGACAGTTGTCGGTGAATTGGGTGCACCGGCAAGGTTGGCTTTGGCGTCGAGTTGTCTAAAATTGGTAGGCCACGCACGCTTATGACAAGACGAAGAGAGCCGAGCCCAAGTCTTCGGTGGATTTGAGTAGGACAAGATACTGGATCCGAGGGTGCTCACCGATAGATGACGACAGTATCTTGTCAAAGCTCGACATATGCAGATTTCGGAATAGGTACGTAGCAGAAGACCAAGACCAGAATACGGTACGTAGTGCCGTACTTAGCACTCTATTGCGTCCTGACACGATGACACGAGACACGAGACATGACAGGGTTTCTGCCGAGGTACAGTAAACTTGGTGGTTGACGGTGATGTGATGCCGGTAGAAGGTCGGTGGATGCGGTTGATAACGGGGTAGGGAGGATAATTGGATGAGATGCTAGGTCAGTGGTACGTACAGTAAAGGAGGATGGTGATGTGAGGTTAGGAAACGTAAGTATTGGAGTGGAAAGAAAGTAGGGATGGTTTGGTACGGCTGGATACTTGGTAGGATAAGGGATTAGGCCTTAGGAAAAATAGAAGAACAGAGGGCAGGGCCAACGGAGGACGGGATTGGTAGGAAGTGAAGTGCTTGGGCTTGACGACGCAGCAGTCTGTTCCAGTGCATGTAAACGGACATTATCACGAGTTGCCAGTGAGACGAAGTACGCCGGACAGCGAGAACTGGTATTGAATGAATTGTACGTACTACATAGCCCCTTTGACAAGAATACTATAGTGTCGGACGATATGAAATCCATGGACACTTGGAACATTCAGGTTCATTCATGGAACGAGCACGAGAAGTTGCTGTACAGACCCGTTATTGAATTAAGTGCCATTCGGGAGGGATAGGATATGAACAGGGTAGGGCAAGTCGATGATATCATAGGTTGTGGTTTGATACTGTCAGTGTGGTCACTTGCTCATCCCTAACTGCCATGTCATACCGTATATGGAAAGGGGGATACAAATGAATGGCGAGTGTCGGGAGGAAGAGGGTGGTGAGGACGACAGGAGATGCGATTACGATATGAATGCGGGGAGCGCGTCCACGTGTAGAACAGGTAACGAGGGCAAGGGCTGTAAACAGCTGGGTTACTGGAATTAGTAGGGAAGACGGCATGGAAAGAGTATGCGGAAATGACGGAGATGAAAGAGGGATGGATAGAGTGGCGTGGTAGGCGTGGTAGGCATAGTGTGGCAATCCACAACTCGAACCGGGAGGAAGGGAAAGCGGGATCCCACTGTGCCTTTGCGAGAAAGACGATGAAGTCATTGAGTACTGTAAACCGTCACATTAGCGTCAGTGCGATCGTCGCCTCGAAGGGCCGTCGTCGGGTGTGTTGGACAACTTGGAGACTGGGCAATAGACAGTTACTGCCTATTGGCGGTCAGACCTTAAGTCCTGACACGTCTTGTCAGCTCTATCGGCATCGCGTCATGGAGAGAAGTCGGTGGAACGAGTGATGGGAAATGAGGGTCAGGAGGGAGAGGGAAACAGTCGCGGAAACGTAGTTCGGGGTTGTGGGTTGTGGGATTCCGAGATGCCAATTGTTAGAGAGAGACACATTGGCAGGGATGACGGGGATTGAGGTGTGAGATGCGGAGAAGTGACTTTGAGCACATTGCTATTCGTGGATGAAACCGAAAAGATAGGAAAGTGCGGATTTCTATTGATGGGGTTGGACTCGCTGGAGAGGAAAGAGGGCTGGAACGGTCGTGATCACGAGTACCACAACCAATGAACAGTTGCTGTATCGATCGTGATGGATGGATAGGGAGGGCCTAACGCAGGCCGTAGCTTCGGTGAAATGGTTGATCACAACAACGTGCCTGTACTGTATCGGATTTCATTTTCGAGTGGTGCAGGTGATCTACCACGTACTCATAATGGCAGGTGGGCGATGAAAGATTTGCGCGATGAAGGGGTTAGCCAAAGGAAGCCAAAAGAAGCCAACAGTGAGGAGCTGTATCGTGGTGGTACATCGGGTCATTTCACGGAGCCAGTAGTGTCTAGCAGTTGATTATGAATTCAGGACATTGTGTCGTCATGAAACGACTTACGAGAACTGGAAGCTATCGTGCTCATGCTGCTGGCCTATGGTTGCCGTGGAACTTGAGATTTAATTAGGAGAATAGGTGCTTCGAGCGTATTTACGACCTACACCAAACTGAACTGTCGATGCCGAGTCGCGGTCCGACGGGATACATGCTGCCAATGCCGGATTCGCCTCGAGGCGATAAGAGTATTCGGGGAACACTACCAAGGCAAAATTTGCGAGCAACTATCCGACTCGATTGCGCATGAGAAGCTGCTTGGGTGCTGAGTGATTTTTCATTGGTTCCCGATCTCAGGAAGTTTCCTACATGGAGAAATCAGGCATAGATAGCAAAAGAGAACTTCCTAAAACCGACCAGAAGAGCAAGAGATTTCACAGGCTCAACCAAGGGCATAAGACCGTGCAAGCGACGTGAAAGCACCTTCGGTCTTGGTGGCAACTCGGAGGACCTTGTTTGCACCTGTTAAATTTCAAAGGGAAAGTGGCGGACAAGCGCAAAGTCATCCCCAGCTTACCCTGTAACCACCACCCCATCTCTCGACCTTCCCTGAAAAATAATGGTGTGTAGACTGTTTTCTCTGAGCCGTAGCTATGTATAACGTGTCTCGCAGTCGACAAACTGCAAACGTCGCCTGATCCGGGATTTCAAGCGGCTGTCGAGTGACCCGCCGGGCGGGATTTCGGGTAGCCCATGTCCAGATAACATCATGCTCTGGAATGCTGTGATATTCGGTCCAGGTACGTGAATTATGCACTGTACATGATTCTAGGGAAGGGACATGTTCGTTGACGCGATTCACAGCTGATACACCATTTGAGGACGGCACGTTCCGCCTACTTCTAACCTTCGATGACTCGTATCCCAACAAGCCACCGACCGTCAAATTCCTGTCGCGGATGTTCCACCCAAACGTATACGCAAATGGAGAGCTTTGTTTGGATATCCTACAAAACAGATGGTCACCCACCTACGATGTGGCTGCGATTCTGACATCGATACAGAGTCTCCTGCACGACCCGAATCCCAACAGTCCAGCGAACGCAGAAGCTGCTCAGTTGTATCGAGAAAATATGAAGGAATATATCAGGCGGGTCAAAGCGACAGTTGAGGAAAGCTGGCTCGATCCAGAGGAGAAGGCAGAAATGGACGCCAAACCAGAAGGGGAGTCTCAGTGATTTTGCTTTGAGTCGTTCTTCATACCATCTCTCCTTGTTTTTCTATTTCAACTCGTCTCTGGTGATGACAATTGGCATGTTACTATCCCCACTGGTTCCCCCTGTCTAGCATCTCATCTCTCCGTCTCATCTCATTTGTACTCCCTATACGCATTACACTGTCCACGTCCTTAATGTTACTCCTTGTTTTCGGTCAGCTCACAATTAGTATGATCTGAAGGAAGTCTTGATACTTCCTGCTTCCTCGCTTCCCATTCCGGCGCGCTGACCATTTTCATACTCTACTCGCCCATATCTAAATATTGCGGTAAGTGACGTTTCTGCGCTATGAATTGTACTGAATTCGTTCATCAAAGGCTATACCCCATGCGAGTAGTCAACCTTGAGGACAGGTTCAAGGTGTCGCAGCCTACTTCAGATGAAGCTGCTACTTTCAGTGCAAGTCATTCTGCATTGCTGGTGAGTAATCAGCGATTTTATTTTTATCAAAGGATATTCTTGGCGTTTACGCGTTTTGAGACCAGATCGTAGCCCTTCTCTTCAGATTATCTCTACATACCGCCTGCACAACACCAGGAACCCAAAGTTTCCATAAATCAGAAAGGTGTCGAACCAGCCTTGAGAGAAAATCCGTTTGACGGCGGGCACGACCTGAAATTTGGCATTATTTCGGTGCCGCTTTCCCCTAAAATTTCCGGTTATTTTTTCCCCCGCACTTCTGGAGCTGGCGCCGCACATATCCAAGGTATCGAGATCCATGAGTCAACTGTCTTGGATGCACCGACAAGCGCAGTGAGCTTGATTCTTCTCCGGTCATTTCTAATGTAACTTACTGAGTATCCCCGCCCGTTGATCCGTTTTGCATTTGCAGTTACGAGACCACCATCGCGAAGTTGAATGTGGCATTTCTGAATCTTTGTGGTCGAAAAGGCCGCATCCGTTCCTAGAACGTGCTCGTCTTTTATGCCGATCCGGGTTTACTTGCCTATAAATTCACAACGACGTGGCAACAATACAACCGCGTTATCGGACCTTTCTCGTGGCGAATCAGATGTCCTGTCCAAAGAATTTTTCTTGGATTGTTGCGATAGATGTGGGCACAACAGGACTGCTGTTGACTCCTACGAAGCAGATTCGAAAGTTGAGCCTATCAAGCCCTTGTCATCTCTATCTGGTCACGAACGCTAACCCTCCGAGTCGATTCTTCATCTTTGTTGGATGGTATTTTCAGACAGCGGCGATAGAGTTACACTGTCAGACTAAGTGATACCATTTATTTTGATCTAAGTTCTACATCTGACGTGCGCGCATTTACAGTAAAATGGCTTTGTGTTAGGTCGTCATGATCAGGCGAGCTAAAAACTCCCAGTTGTTGGATAGAGCTGAACGGATATAGCAACTAGCATATGACGGTCCGCAAGAAACCTTGCATATGCGGGCAGTTTGGGGTAGCAACCCGAGCCGCATCAGACACGCCTTTTGAACCTGGCTGTTTTCCATGATTTTTTGGCACGATTCTACCTCATTTTATATTGCTTGCATCGCCGACGTTTTGAGTTTACCTATGAAAGACTGCGCTTCCAGAAGGAACTTTGCCGATGCTTTAGTCGGGCGCTGCCTCTCGGTGAGTTCGTTCGCTGGATGACCTCGGTCCACAATGTTCACCCTCGGAGGAAATTGTCATAGATGTCTCATCTCGAATCGTGCAGCACACAAATTTCGCTTGTAAACTAAGTGAGTCTCAACAATCCGCATCTCCTTTTCGCTAAGCAGCAATTGCCCCTTCATTGCCATCATGAAGCTTTGGTCCTGACGTTGAGTTCGCGGAAGGATATCTGCTTCAAATTCTTCAGCATTACACGGCTCTCTCCACTGCCGTGTCATCCGGGCCGCAGGCCTCAGCATGATTATTTCACAGCGTTCCCGTGGATGTCTCCTGGGCGTTCTTCGGGGCCCCGCACTTCCCGAGAACGAGATTCCCAAAGAGCGCATCGAGATAATTATTCAAAATCAAGGGCGCTATATCACCGCCGATCCGTGTGTAAGCGCTCTTTTTCGTCACATATCCTCACTATTCAGAAATAATTATGAACACTCGGTGCACAACGCGGATCTATCCAGCTTCCTCGAAGTCACGCCACCCAAAGCTGTCACCCTAGAACGCCCGATTCTCTTATAATTATCGCTCGAGGGAGTAGTGCACAGGTCCAATGGAGTCCGGCCCAAACCACCAATGTTTTTGAGTCAGCGGGGAGATCGCGCCCCACGGTTGTTGTGACGCGCGATTGCATATGCATCCTTTATCCCCGGACCTCCGGTTTATACAAAAGGGCTAGTTAGCTTGTTGCCACATCGGATTGTCCTCCATCCCTTCAACGCTGATTTTCCTCTGAATGGCGGCGAATTCCACCACCACCACCTCTTCTTTTGTTTCACTACAGGATGTCCCTGTCACCTTCATTGCAGCCGCTGGTGCGGTTGGACTACTCTCGGTTTTCTTCTATTCAACTTTGTTCTCGTCAAGGAAGGGTGGGATTGTGGACGTCGGGGGTGTTTCATCAATTTTGACTGCTTGGCCTTTCTTTACCAAACGATATGACTTCTTGAAGTCGAATTTCCAGAAGACAGGAGAAGCGATATTCAAATTCAAGGTCTTACATGTGAGTATATGACCGGGCTTTGAACTCTGCCGTGGCTAACGGTTCGCCCGGATAGCATACCGTCGTAGCTATTCGTGGAGAGGAAGGAAGGAAGGCGTTCTTCGATAATAAGAGTCTTAGCTTCTCTGAAGGCTACAAGATTCTTATGGGTGCAGTGAGATTTCGTAATCCATTATTCACTTATGGTGATGAATGTTCATGCCTATCCTACAGGCACCCCGGTTGTCTGATATCTCGATGGATCACGAAAATATCGAAAACGTCAGCTGGTTCAACAAACAGTTGACTCACCTCTTGAATCGAAGACGTTTGGATGAAGGTATGTCCTCCCTTAGCCTAGTTCTGACCTCGCACTTACTGACGGTTTCTCGTTAATATAGTTCTGCCAACGCTCCTCGAGGACCTTGATAGGCAAATGTCAAGTTGGGGGACAGAAAGTACCATTGACCCCTTCAGGAACGTTTATGACGTACGTTTCACCTTCTCATAAGCTCTTAGGACGCAAAGCTAATTCCTTACAAGCTTGTTTTCTTAATGACTGTCCGCATGGCTACATGCGACGAGTTGGCCAGGGATCCAGCTGCAATCAAACATATCCAAAGCCTGTATTGGACTCTCGAAAAAAGCGCGACACCGACAGCACTACTGCTCCCTTGGCTGCCGGTCCGAGCAAATAAAAACAAGGAAGCTGCGACCAAAGAGTTGTTCGGTATCTTCTATAGCTACATTGAAAAACGAAGAGAAGCCAAAGTCCCGAGGTCGGATGCCATTGACGTTTTATTGGCCGATGGATTGGATAATACAGCTATCGTCGGGGTAAGTCTAACAATTTCAACGAAGTCTCTTCCCCGGACAGGTAAAGCGCTAATGCCCCACCTAGTTCATACTCGGCGTTGTTTTCGCTGGTGTTATCAACACCGGGATCAACTGTGCGTTTTACTTGCCAGAACAGTTGTGATACAGTATGCTTACACTTACGTTCGTATCAGCCTGTTGGGCTCTCATCTTTCTTTGCACCAACAAAGAATGGCGTGCCAAGGTTCAAGCCGAGGTTAACGCTCTCATTGCCAACCACACCAATACCACCTCAAGTGAACCTCTGCACAAGCGACTGGCGACCATCCCGGTGAGCGTTTGGGAAGACGAGATGCCATGCATGGATACAGTCATTCGAGAGACTCTGCGTATCGTTTTGAACGGCACTACGCTTAGAAGGACCGTATTGGAAGATTTGGGTATCAAGGACAAGACTGTTGGGAAGGGGGCCTTCTTAGCATATCAGCTCTCTGACGTACACTTGAACCCGGATATCTATCGGGACCCTCTGGTGTTCGATCCTGATCGGTTTGGACCTGGCCGTGAGGAGGATAAGAAAGGTCATTACGCTTTTCTCGGTTGGGGTGCTGGTTCGTTCTTCTCCCTTCTTCTTTTCTTGAGACTGTGGATTAATGCTACTTGGTCAGGACGACACCCTTGCACGGGCATGAAAGTTGCCAAGTTGGAGATCAAGGTCATACTGGCGTTGTTCATTGCTGGTTATGACTTCGATGTCGTGGATAGCTCTGGTAACTTCCCGACTGAATTTCCCAAGGTCAATTACAACGACATCCACCAAGTATGTGACTATTTTTACACCATTCATTATAACGAACTTATGACTTGTATTTCTAAGGCTCGACCGATAGGCAAACCGGTATTCTTGAAATACAAGCGCGTCGTGGAGTAATTGGTTGATAACACTTCACCGTCATCATTTTTGGTATCGTGATACAACACCATTCCGTTTTCTCAATTCTTTCGCATACCTACATAGGACAGTTCCTTGCATTTACCGGATCATTGTGGATATCAAATCTGGCTTCAGCATCAGCTATGATTAGCCCGTAACGTCCGCGCGTCAGTCATCAACCTTCAAGCTTCAAGCTTCAAGACTTTGGTAGAACTGTATACCTCTAGCGATATGCCTCGACAAGGCCAAGCAGTTATTTTAAACAATTGTTTAAAAGTGCTATAACTGGCGTACTGGCTACAGGGGTACATATGATACGATGCATAATTGTAACCGGCAGTGCGCACGACCACTGGCGATGGTATACGAACTCTACGACTTCAAATCCAGAAGGACGAAGGGGGTGTGGTGGAGCTCAGACTAGTAGTAGGGTAATTGAAGTTTCAAACCTGATAAACGGAGTCGGGTTGGCTAGGTTGGCCGTAAGGATGGTCAGTTAATGTGTCCTACAGTACAAGAAATGGTCAGCGTCTCGTTACACAAGAGTGGAAACATTCGCCTGAAAATGGTAGGGGTGCAAAGCTGGGTCCACGGATTGGGACGCGGAAATCGGATCACGACTTTCCTCATTGTCGTCGCTCACAACGATGGGCCTGCTTTCAATTCCATTCGAGATCATTGACCAAATTCTTTCTGTAGCCGACCCCCCCAGTTTTCTTGTGTTGTCTTCCGTTTGCCACGCTCTTCGCCAACCGTCCCAACGACGCTTGTTCACCTCCATCGACATTCGCTCTGAGCTTCAGTTCGCCCAACACTACACCACCTTCAATGAACTCAACCCTGGCCTTGTCGTGTATGGCAAGGTCTTCCAAGTCTTCTATAGAGTGCCTCCCGAAGGAGAAGCCTACGACCCGTGAAAGAGGTCGCAATTTCGATGTGGCTTGTAGGCGCCGATACTGGACGGGACTCGCTAACGACGCCAATGTCACTGACAACCTGCCATAGGTCGAGTGACGTGGAGTGGTACTGAAGGCCCGCATATTGTGGACCTGGCTTGCGTCAACGTTTGGTTTTCGGACAGATGTTACGAAGCACGTCTCCGAGTCGGCCGTGCCAGTCGAGGCGCATATTGCGCGAGGTGGCTATGCCTGAACACCAGATTACTGTGTCCGAGTCAGCAACGGGGGTGCTAGATGCATAAGAGGATAAGATCCATAGCAAAGGCAAAGGCAATCCAACGACACAAAATGCCAATGAAAACGAGAAATAAAAGCCAGAAAATTGGTGGGTCCAACCGGTCCGAGTGCCGCATCAGCATCCCTC
>ML208317.1:5338-17844 GCA_004369065.1 Pluteus cervinus | reverse complement strand
TAAGCACCCTCCTTGTAAGTTGTCGTTTATGTGCAGGACATTCGTTCGTTCGGACTGCAATACCTCCGCAACACTCGTAACTCCGCCAAGTCCTGCTGCCGAGACGGTGCGACCAACACGCGTCGAACCAGTCGAGACACCCGCCTTCCCAGGTCCGGACTCCCAGACAGGTCCATCGAGAATTCGGCTTATGGTTGATTCTGGTATGTCTCCCCTTCCTTCGTTCGAGCTTGGCTGGTTCTCGTCCTATGCACCCTTTTAGCTGTTCAATCGCTTTGAAAGCTGCCTCAACCTCGAAAACGCGGGACTCCTTCGAACGCATTCCCCTGAAACCACCTTTCCTCAAGTCTCCCAAATCGTCCGGGATGTAAGGGAGCAATCGACCATGGAAGGTGTCTACGTCGTTGACCCGCCAGACGTTATAAGCTTGGCGCGTCTCAGCATCTGAATGCGTCCGACATCTTACCCTCAACATACCCGAGAATCCAAACAGTGTTGCCATTGATTCTCTGGCTTGGTTCAAGCTTATACCATATGAGGTCGATCGCAGAGCTGCGTGTGGCAGGAACAGAACCTGCGGTGGAGATGGAGGTGGAAAATTGGGACTGGTTCGGGTATACTCAACAGATTTTCTGACGTTTCGGTAAGCCCTTTTTTGTTTTGGATTTTTCAACGTCATAACGTTCTGACGTTGCCACCCACTACAGCACCGATCGAAGCGAATTTCCAGCCATACAACCAAAAACTCCACCTTGACAAGAGTTACGAGGATATGGGAATCTGACGAGTACTCGTCTTGGGTGCAAGTTCAAAAAGGGCTGAGATGGTACCGTGGTACTACGCACCGGTTTGAGTACTGGTCAAGTACTCTCAACGCAATTTCACGACCCACCTCGTTCCGCTGTGGTGGTGATGCTTCCGGGACGATTCTCCAGTATTGCACCAAGTTCTTCTGCTGAAGTGTTGAGCTATGGACCTTCAGACTGTGAGTAATGACAGCTCCTCCTCTCACTCATTCTTCTCGTCCTTTTCTCATATCCTTCGTTAGCTGCTTCCAACGTGCTGAATAGGGTGATGACCCCAAACCCAGAAGGTCGAAGTCGCTGAGACTATGCCCGATTATTCGAGTAGCCTATAAATTGTTTGAGGATTCAGTCGTGCGTCCCACTTCTTCATACTTTTTGGTGGTATCGTTAATGATGCGACGGTTTGGCTTGTAGATCCGATCTCGTTCTGTTTTGACTTGCCCACATCGAATTCGACGTGGTTGCCTTGCCACTGTCGGATGTAAGGCAAGTATATTCAAGGTCTCGTATATCTGGAGGAGGTCGTACAGAGCTTCGACCTTTGCGATATGATGATCTCTCTCGACTCTTCATATATTTCAAGTTGGCAGAAATAGATAAATACAGGCGGTGGCCAGTGAAGAGTTCGAACTCAGTGTCGTCGTGGTGCAAAAGAGAAAAGGACTCACCGGAACATTACAATCGGGATGAGACTTGGACCAGCTCGAACCATGTGCTGAAAGGACGCCCAAAATTTATGTGGACGAAGCTGCCTTGCTTCTTGCCATCATCCACACCGCTGGAAGTACCAGGAACACAAACAGCCTTTCAATCCTCTCGACAAACGCGGGTTACCTTCAATCTTCAATCTTCAAGTCTTATCGCCTCACCTCGCCTTTGTCGTGTCTCGCACCGACTTTGCCGAGCACCTCCATACCGGCCTCCTTCCGGCTATTCAGATTCTAGGAAGTCAATCCCCTTTTTGTGGTGTCCCATCTACCGACTTCAACGAAAGCCGAATGAACTGGCCTGACCCCACCATCCCATCCCAAAACCGACTTTTCTAAGGAGATGATCGTTGGCGTGTAACGGGTTTCTACGCCTCTGAGAATCTCATCCTAGTCTAGCCAACCTCCGAACGTCGTAACCGCAACCCTATAAGTTCGAATTCAGTGTCACTGCAATCATCACATCCAAACCAGAAGTGGGTTGTGCCTCGTCCGGATCCCTACGTAGCGCTGCATACAGGCCATACCAGATTACTATCGTCGCCGGTACGATGAAGCAAAGTCTGGACGCCGTCCCAACAACGCTTACAGCTCCCCTAGACCTGCGTTACTTCGCCACAACTACCACCAGATTCAACTGGGCTTGTCGCGTGTTGTGCAGGTTCTGTAATCCAGAGATGGTGCATCGTTTGGGAGAAGGGTTTCATTGTGCGGTGATGTCGTTATCTGGCTGGTGTTCGTGGTTGGCAAATCGAGATCCTTATCGTTAGCCAGGGACTGCAGCGGACCTTTTGTATGGAGATTCTAACGAACGCGAAACTCTTTCGCAGAGGTTATTTTACGTTCCTTCAGTCAACTCGAAATGATCGTCCCGAGCTTCCTAGGTCAAGGCTTGAGTGACTTGAGGCTGTGTCAACGCCTCGATGGGTGTAGCAGATTCATCCAAGTCCCCGTCGAGCTACAAGTTGATAGTGGAGAACGCTGATGGATTCCGTCAGTACTTGTAACAGCAGCAGTCTTGTTTCGACGGACTAGTCACAAGTCGCGACGTGCATGGGCGCCTACTTTGTTTGCGGTGCTTTGCCATCAATCGCAGCAGTGCAAGCCACGTCGCGAGCACACCTTGTCGTCTTCTTTCATCTTCCGAATCCTCGCTTTCTTCAATCACGCCGTTCAACTTGCACTCAACCGCTTCTAAGCTTTGTATTGGTTTGTTCTTTATTCGTTATCTGTTCTCATTGCCCATTCTGACCTTGACGGAATCCCGCTAACTGGCCAGTATAACAACCAGTATATTGATGGCTCAAATCATACAGAATCAAGTGAGATCTGGAGGTCTTCTCTCCCAGCCGGACATAACTTCGTATGGACCCCACCTCCGTCTGCTGCACATTTAGAACTAATGGTAATTTACTAATTCAGCTTGCGACTTCGAATTACCGGTATGCAATTCCGTTGCTCCCTCACCAGGTGGTGGTCTTACTCTGTCACATCAGGTCTTACAGTCGAGTACAAGGCTCACTTTCTCCGAAAGTTCTCAGGGAACATTTCAGTCCTTGACGAGGGTGGGGCCATAGGTCAGCAGTTTGGGTTGGAGAAGAAGTCTGTCAAGAATGGGAAATTGCAATGGGTTATTGGTGCTTATCTGTATGCTTCTTGTCCTCCTTTGGTGACAGGAACTTACCTCCTCTAGACCAGTCAAGTCTGATTTTGGGTTCAAAATCTTGAAACATCATACTATGATGGGAAAAGATCTCTGGATGGAAGCACATATCTCCTTTGCAGATATTGTAAAGTCTCTTGATGGAGGTCAGCATGGTAGGTCATATATATAAAGATAAGTTGGTCTCTTGTTGAGAAATCAAAGATGCTGGTGTTGTAGGTCTTAAAGGACCACAAGGGGAAACAATTTCCTTGGATATAGAAGTAGTGAGTAACACCTTGAACCTTGCATCAATTAAGAAACCCTTTCTGTAGAAACTTGTGAAGGGACTGTTAGACAATTCTGACTTGCCAGTTTCTGTGTTGGAAAGGTTGGGTCCTGCACAACAACTTATTGAGATCTTGGTTGGGATAAGTGATCAACTTGGTGATGTAATGCATATACTTATCTTTGATTGCAAGTAAAGTGCTTAATGGCTCTTAATTTAGATCAATCCAATTGTTAAAGCAGTTTCAACCATCTTTTCCAAAATTTATGGTGTATGTGATTTATGACTCTGCTGAGGTTAGTATTGACTCAATGCATCTGGCATATAGGAATTGGAAAACCAAAAGAAGACCACTGAGCAACTGGCCCTACTATTTGATTTGATTGGGAGGTTGTTACCTCTCTTTATCAAAGCACAAGACTTGAATCTGTTTGATAGTCTTCAGAAAGTCACTAAAGAAATCTTAGGCTTAATTGAAGAGAGTTTATATGCTATTTCTAGATACAACCATCTTGGAATAACAGGTAAGTCAAAGGGGATAAATGAAACAATGGCTTATTCTTGCAAGGTCAACTGCTGGATCCATACAAGAAGAACCCAGTCCTTGATGTTCAGGGCTTTTCTTCTAAGTTTGAAACCTTGTACAAGGTATTTGATACCAGTTTGCAGGTTGATCAAGCCTATTATCAAGGTTAGTCAGTGTGATGAACTTTATATACTGGATTTAACACAAGTAAAAGATATAAAGCAAACTTTGGCTCTTTTGGACCCTGTTCCAAGCAAACTTACAGAACCATGCTTACTAGGCACATGTAGTGATATACTTCAAGATTTGGATACATGGACAACTCAGCCTAGTGCTGAGAAAATATTCTGGCTTTATGGAGTAGCTGGTGCTGGTAAAAGCACCATTTCAGCCTCATTTGCCAAAAGCCTGGGCAAACAACTTGGAGGCTATCACACTTGTAGCAGAGATGATATCAGGCTCCAAAGCCCTATCCAGTTGGTTAAGAACCTCTGTTATCAGTTGTCATTGGCCTGTACAGCCTTTGCCAGACAGGTAGTTATGTCTATCAAAGCAGATAGGCAGTTTTCTAGTAGGGAAATGCCTGTTGTGGAGCTGTTTGAACTTTTGTTCAAAGCTCCACTCAGCAAAATGACAAGCAAACAGTCATTTGTTCTGATTGTTGATGCACTTGATGAGTGTGGAGATATTGCAGATAGAGATGTTGTTCTGCAACAACTTGGGGTCATTGTAGAGAGCTGTAGTTGGTTGGAGATTTTTTTGACCAGCAGACCTATTGTTGCTGTTGATAAAATTCTGAAACAGCAGAGAATCATTAAACATTCACTCAATCTGGACAAAACTAGTGTAGATATTAACCACTTTTTCAAATTTCACTTCCAGCCAGAGAAGGAATTTGAATTTGAGGGTGATTGGGATATCCTAATGGAAGCAGTTCCAAAGTTGACAGACCAAGCTGGTGGCTTATTTATCTGGGCTCAAACTGCATACCATTACCTTAAAAGAACTGTAAACAAAGCCTCTGGAATTCAGGAATTATTAGAGGCAGGGTCTAGTAATTTATATGACCTATATACAAAGGTGTTGAATCAAAGTATTGCCTATGATTCAGGGCAATCAAATGATAATCTGAAAGTTTACCAAGCTGTTATGACTGCTATCTTACTTGCTTCTGCACCATTGAGTGAAGAAGGATTGGCTGGCTTGTTGTTTGATAAAAATGGCCTATCAAAATCAACAATCAAGCGGATGCTATCTAGACTAAAAGGGTTGATATATGTTGGTCAAAGCAACAGGATCTATACCATCCATCCATCCTTCCGAGAATATTTGGTGGATTCTTTGTCATGTCCAAAGGTATTCCATATTAGCAAGCAAGGTCATGCCTTTTTGTTGGAAAAGACTGTCAATGTTCTGGTGCAACAACTCAGATTTAACATATGTAATATCAGTTCTTCATTTCAACTCAACAATGAAATCTTGGACCTTTCCCAGCGAATTTCCACATGTGTTTCTGAAGAGCTGAGATATAGTGCACAATACTGGATAAAGCACATGATAGAATGTCAAGCATCTTACAGAGATTATGAGAACTTATTGAGCTTGCTCATAGACAATGAGAAGGTTATCTATTGGATGGAAGTGATATCCATACTTAGCTGTGTCAGGGAGATAATGGTAGACTTTACAAGATTAGTGGAAAATATAGGGGTAAGTGTTAAAACATTCTTGGTAATCTTGTAAATTAACATGCAATCAGACCAAAAGTTCAGTGGCTAGGCATATGAGTGAGATAGTCAGATTTTTGCATAGATTTATAAGTCCAATATCACAGTCTGTCTGCCACATATATCTCTCCTGTTTGGCCTTTGTACCAGGGAGCTCATGGATGGCCACTCTTTTTTGGCCACTCTTTCCAAATAGAGTGCAGGTGCAAAATATCATGAATGAAGACTGGAAGAGCAGTAAAGGCCATACAATGATTTTAGAAAACCATCAACAAAATGTGCAATCAGTTGCCTTTTCTCCAGATGGCAAATATGTGGTTTCTGGGTCTTGGGATAAGACAGTGAGAATCTGGGAAGTAGAGACTGGCCAACAAAAGGGTCCAAGTCTTCAGGGCCATGAGCAGCATGTGAGCTCAGTTGCATTTTCTCCAGATGGCAGATATATGGTTTCTGGATCTTGGGACAGGACAATAAAAATCTGGGAGATAGAGACTGGCCAACAAAAGGGTTCTAGCCTGGAGGGTCATGTAAAAGAAGTGAGCTCAGTTGCTTTTTCTCCAGATGGTCAATATGTGGCTTCTGGGTCTTGGGATAAAACAGTGAAAGTATGGAATATAGAAACAGGCCAACAAAAGCCTATGGGTCTTCAGAGTCATAATGATCGTGTGTATTCAATTGCATTCTCTCAAGATGGCAGATATGTAGTTTCTGGTTCAAAGGATAAGACAGTCAGAATATGGGAGGTAGCAACTGGTCAACAAAAGGGTGGAAATCTCAAGGGTCACAACAGTACTGTTCACTCAGTTTCTTTTTCTCCTAATGGCAAATATGTGGTTTCTGGGTCTCAGGATAAGACAGTGAGAATCTGGGAAGTAGAAACTGGCCAACAAAAGGGTACAAATCTTAAGGGTCATGATGGCAATGTGACATCAGTTGTCTTTTCCCCAGATGGAAACTATGTAATTTCTGGGTCTTTTGATCAGACAGTGAGAATCTGGGAGGTAGCAACTGGTCAACAAAAGGGTGGAAATTTTCAGGGCCATAGAAAGTCTGTGAACTCAGTTGCCTGTTCTCCAGATGGCAGATATGTGGTCTCTGGGTCTTGGGATAACACAGTGAGAATATGGAACATAGAATCTAGCCAACAAACAAGTCAAAGTCTTCTAAGTCATAATGGTCCTGTGAACTCAGTTGTCTTCTCTCCAGATGGACAATATGTAGCCTCTGGGTCTTTTGATAAAACAGTGAGAATCTGGGAAATAAGGACAGGTCAACAAAAGGATGGAACTCTTTTGAGCCATGATGATTCTGTGCTTTCAGTTGCCTTTTCTCCAGATGGTAAATATGTGGTTTCTGGGTCTCAAGATAAGACAATGAGAGTCTGGGAGGTAGCAACTGGCCAACAAAAGAGTGCAAATTTTGAAGGTCATGACAGTGCTGTGTACTCAGTTGCCTTTTCTTCAGATGGAAAATATGTGGTTTCTGGGTCAGATGATAATACAGTGAGAATCTGGGAGGTGGAAACAGGCCAACAAAAGAGTCCAAGTCTTGAGGGCCATGACAGTTGTGTCAGCTCAGTTGCCTTTTCTCCAAATGGTAAATATGTTGTTTCTGGATCTTTTGATAGCACAGTGAGAGTTTGGGAGGTAGTGACTATGCAACAAAAGGGTTCAAGTCTTGAACATGACATGTCAATGTACTCAGTTGCCTTTTCTCCAGATGGGAAATACATAATTTCTGGGTGTTGGAATGGCACAATGAAAATATGGGAAGTGGAAACAGGCCAACAAAAGGGTGCAACTCTTGGGGATCATGGAGATTGTGTGAACTCAGTTTCCTTTTCTCCAGATGGTAAACATGTAGTTTCTGGGTCTCAGGATAATACAGTAAGGATCTGGGAAGTTGAGACTGGCCAACAAAAGTGTTCAAGCCTCCAGGGCCATGGAAAGGCTGTGTACTCAGTTGCTTTTTCTCCAGATGGGAAATATGTGGTTTCAGGATCTGAGGATCATACAGTGAGAATCTGGGATGTCAACCACTGTCACTCCCAGCACCATGAACAGACAGATACCACACAGCAACTTGACCTATTTTCAAGTGAAAGGAAAGTGGCTTTTAAAGCTGATGAAACTGGGATTCACCATCATCTTTCCTCCAATGCCCTTAGGCCTACTCTATGCAAGTTCTCCAATGGATTGATGTTTTGTTCCCTTCTTCCTCCTCAAACTGAGTTCCAATCAACTTTTTTGGTTGACGGCTGGTATTATTCTAGTGGAGAGAAATGCATTTGGATTCCTCATGAGTATAGACAAGCTATTCTACATTCCCAAGTTCTATCAATTCCCCCAACTGCAGAGAACTCCACATTGTTCCTAAACTCTGACAAGTTTGTTGCTGGTCCTCAATGGACCTTTATCAGACTTTCACAATGATTATCCAGCCACCATTTATTTTCCATACATGAGCTTGTCCACTTGTTCATCTGGATATAACTAAATCTCCTTCTTCTCAATTTTCTTTTCCTACTCAATTCTTGAATATATACACGTACAGTAGTTTACTCCAATGAATAATTTCTCACATAATTGTTGGCATAATTGTAAGTGAGTATCCAGGTATACTGTATCAGAACACTACCCATACTAATACAAGAGGTGAGTGGTCCAAGCTAGAGGTGTGTTATATAATTATTGTATCTAGATTCCAACAAATTGAGCAGGAAACAGCTGATCTGAAGTCACATGCAAAGCAGAGGTGCATAAATGAGTGAACTGCAATATGTGGTAATTGTAGGCATAATTTAGGTGAATACTATGTCATGATTTGGCCACCATGTGGGTAGAGCAATCATATAAAAATTGGAACAAATGTATCATCTGATAAATCAATATTACATGCCACAAACTGCAGGTTTCTCATTTGATTCCTTGTCTGGGAATGCAGCCTTTGAACATCAAAGCCAGCTCTTGACATGTTGTTGCAGGTTGGGATGAAGCAACTGTCAGATATCACATCAATAGGAACTAGAAGGACACAATGTACAAATTGCCCTGGCACTTGAATGCTGACCTTCAAGAACTCCAGTTTTGGAGTTGAAATCTGTGTCCTTGGTAACACAAGATGGTGTCTTTAGGCTTGTCAAGTTAGGTGCATTGAGTCCATTATGTCTTGACAGCATGTAAGTCAGATAGGCAAAACAGAACAAACACCCTAAGAAACACTAATCAACATTCAATGAACTCATGCAATCAGAAAGGATGCACCAGTGACAATGTAATAGAGGCCCACAATGATGATGTGAGTATTATTCAGTGTGTACCCTGTGGAAATACCCCCAGTACTTGAAAGTGATTTCCATTGTATGTGATGTGTCTCCAGTGCTATGAAGCATTCAATTCAACACATATTCCAATGGGAAGGAATGAATTTGTCATTCAAAGGAATCAATATCAGTTACTGAATGAAAGTTAGACATACATTACAACAATATGAACACTACCACCAGTCATCAAGTGGGCACAACCTGGATGTCCTTGGAAAAAAACATAAACCAAGACCTTCCATAAAATACCCTGACCCAATGAAACTGCCATGAAGCTGAATGCATAGCTTTATCACCCAGTCTGGAATTCTCCAGCGATGGACTTCAAGAGAGAGAACTCCTTGGCATGAGTAGGTTGCTCATTGCTGTTCATCACCAATGTCAGAATAAATGATCTGAATGTGTATAAAATGAAGAACAAACCAAGATGAGAAGGATTTGGAATGTCTCAGCAGCTGAATACTCCAGTACCTTCAGCAAGTTAGGATATCATCGATGTGACATAGCTAGGTTAGAAGCCCAACCTTGACATACTATATGCACTGTAGAGACAATGAACCAAGAATTATGGAACCAGCACCAGTGACAGAGTCACCTCCAGGTGCAGAAGCGGAGAGGGATAGAGCTGGCATCATCGAAAACTTCATGCTTCGCCAGCAAGCCATGTCCCTACCTGTTTACATTGATCTCACTCAATGCCATCCCTTCTTTCCTACCACTGCTATGAATAATCCCTCCTTTAATTGGCTTCGTCCACATTATACCTCTAGTTTGGATCGACTAACCCATACCGAGCTGAGCTCAAGGCACCGACTGCCTTTTGGTGAATAAGGTCCAGAGCTTTTCCGTGCTGCCCTCTCCACGCGTATGCATAGAATTTGCATACGAAGCAACACTGTCAGTTGTCAAGCTGAGCCTCGGTATCTAGTCAAGGGAAGACGTAGAGTCGCAACTGAGTGAAACACAAACATGAAGAAAAGAACGTACAGTATCCACCTTCTCAAACAAACGATCCGTCATGGTGGTGATGCTACGAACTTGGGTCAACGGGTGCAATTAATCTGGAAAGACCTGTCCGATTTGAACTCTTCGGAAGATAACTTATGCGTCGAGAGGTACAGCACTCACCCATTTGTCCAGACAATACATGAGAGTTGCGCAAACGACTTCGGCAAAGAAAACACGAAGAATTGCAGCAATGGACGACTTAGAAGACGAGGAGAGCCGTCGGGTGACATGGAATAGTACCAAATATACCTGCTGGTATTCTTGATAGGAGGAAATTGCATCAAACTAGAATCCGGACGCGTGAAATGCAATTTGACGGTGTGCTTTGTGTGGAGTATGAGGGGGGGCAAAAATGATGGCGAAGACCAAAACGCCGAAAACGGGAATGCTGGTGAATTGAACCGGCCCGACTGCCGCTTCCTTCACCCGAGCCTCAATTATAATAGCACCCGCTACTGCATCTCGGCCACTGCTGAGACCACCACCCTTCCAGGTCCCAGATGGTCCACTGAGACAGATTGAGGGATTCTGGTGAGTCTCCCCTTCGAGTTCTACTTCGTTTCTGCACCCTCTCGGCCGTTCAACCTTTCTAAAAGCCGCCTCAGCCAACCCATCCTTGAAAACGCGGGGCCACCCATTCGGGCGTCTCAACATGTGCACCTGACAGGAGTCGTACACCTGTATACAGTATTTTTCACTCTCAACATAAAGAAGAAAGACGTACGATGAAGCTAAGCTGGAGAACTGGGACGAGTTCAAACCTCATGCCGACTTTGGCGATCATTTCACGTCCAAATTCCCTCAAGTTCTGGTAAGCCCTTTTTTGTTGCGATGTTCTGAGTCTCTGACGTTGCTATACTCCCCCACAGCGCGTCTGAGAAAACCAAAACTCTGCCTGAGCGGTCCGAAGACCAGAAGTACGAGGACACAGGGAAAGTGGCGAGGAGTCATTGGCATTCTGGCTCAAGTTGGAAAAGGCTTGGGGCGCTATTGTGGTAATTACCGCTCTATCGAATTCTCGAACAAGTATTCCTACCCATTGCGAGCGGAATACTTCCTGAAACCCCTTCAGTTTACTACAAGCTCTGCTCCTCAGACCGCCATCGAGGGGTTGGCATGTAACCTTTACCAACTCAACACCCAGACTGTGAGTAACAACATTTCCTCCCTTATTCACATTCGTTTACGTTCTTTTCTCGTCTGTCCCGTTAGCTGGTTTCAACTCCTTGAAGACGGCGTCCACCACC
Organism: Pluteus cervinus; assembly: GCA_004369065.1. Classification (NCBI taxonomy): domain Eukaryota; kingdom Fungi; phylum Basidiomycota; class Agaricomycetes; order Agaricales; family Pluteaceae; genus Pluteus; species Pluteus cervinus. The sequence goes on along the minus strand of ML208317.1, from coordinate 6,570 downwards.
ACTATCTGGATCCGCCAGGATAACTGAAGAGGATCCCGGGGACGTGTCAATCCGCTGTAGCTTGGACGATTGAAATCCAAAGGTCTACGACAAGTTGATAGGGCGATAACGCCAAACCTGATAGGAGGTCGAGGTTGTGGGACTTTGTCCGACTATTCGAGTTTCTGCATGATTCGAGGGTTCAATGGTGCGTTGCGCTTCTTCCTACTTCCTCGTCGAGGGTGTGACCCTTTTACTTGTAGATTCAATTACCTCCCCGTTTTGACTTATCAAGATCAACTCAACGTCGTTTCCTTGCCATTGTTGGGTAATGAATATGTTCACGTTCTCAACCATTCCGTGTATACCTGACGGAGACTCCGCAGAATCTGTGTATTCACAATTGCCTGCAATATATGGGAGTCTTGTTATGCTGCTCAATGTTTAAGACGATGGTATCTATCGATCCCCGGCATCAACATAGATAGTGTCGAGTCGAGGAGAAAGTTCGATGGTGGCAAGGGAAGCAATGTGCGATGGCGAGATACGTGGAGAACGAGGACAGGTTCAAGTCCTTCAACATACCGGTTTGCCCTCCTTCCCTTTTTGACATGCGGCTGTCTGCCTCAACGCTTCTATCCTACCCAATAGCCTGAACAATAACCTAGAGGAAGGCACAAAGTTCTTCTGAGCGCGACTAGGAGTCTTACCTTTACCCATTCCCACTGCAAGCGGCTCTCGCCGTCTTCAAGAACGACAAATGTCTTTTCAATCCCGCCCGAAGTTCTCGACTAAATTTCTCCCAACTTTTCCATCTTCGCCTTGTCCCGCCTTAGTTTGGTCCTGGTCCGAGTTTCAACGACCGTATTTACGATTTTGGAAGGGCGAATCCTTCCCAACCTCCAACGTAGTCCAACCTGAATCCAAAGAGCGCCGAGTGAAATGGCTTTTCCCACCATCCTGGACCCGAATTGTCTGGGGACTCTCGAAGTTGGTGTGTTCAACGAGACATAGGTAAGCGCGACAAGAGTTATTGGCTCCGACGATGCTGAGGGTTCCACTTGTATGGTGTAGCCAGGATCTGAATGTCGTAACCACACTCTTCAAGCTCAAGTTCGGTTTTACTGCCCTCGTCATATCCGAGCCAGCAGCAGGTTGTGCCTCGTCTGGATTCCCATCCCATAACGCTATGTTGTAGGCTACATCAGATTAGCGTCGAACGTCGCTAAGTTTGGCCGCTGGTAGTAAGAAGA